>JAULKJ010158123.1:0-14648 GCA_032355405.1 Rubia balearica | reverse complement strand
GAACATCCGACGCTTCGCTTGAGGGGGGGGGGGGTGTTAGAATAAGTCAAGTATATGCTTGATTTGATTTGAACTAGATAGAGTTATTGACTAGACTAGAGTTATACTAGTACTAGACTTTCTTCTGTACTCTATTTATTCTGATAAGTAGTACATTATTCAATACGGGAAATCATTCTTTCAAATTTATGTGGGTGGTATGCTGTTAGCCTCAAGGGTGCTACAAGATGTTTTGAGAGGAATTTTGAAGCCTGTGTATTTGCTGAATCTCACAACTCTATCACAATTGAGAAAAAACGGACATCCAAGCGTCTAATATGGTTTCGGGGGATTGCACTACTTGCATTGGTGTATTGCTGGTGTAGTTGATACATGGAACCAACTATTGATGTAACTCTTATATGAATGATTGTTGAAACTAAAATCGATTTTGGGTTGGTCCAAAGGGCTCCGAATACACAAGAAGTTCAAAGGAGTTTTAGAAGTAAGGAAAGTTCAAGATTAAGTTATAAAGATCTCTGGACTATGTATATTAGGATGCATGAAATTGTAGAGAATGTTCTACATAGCTAATTGTATCCATAAGAATAAAGTTAGGATGACAAGATCTTATTCACTGGTAGAGTGATGCTACTAATATAAATATGGGTGATGTAGTAGAGTTTGTATCAAGGAAAAAAAAAGAAGCCTTCTCTATTTAGAAATAGCCTTTTCCTACAAATTCTCTGTCTCCTCCAAACTCTTTTAATTTCTTCAACCATTCAAAGTTTCCTTCCAACAATGTGGTATCAGAGCTTCCTTACAACAAAGTGATATCAAAGCCTTCTTAAATGGAGTTCTTCAAGAAGAAGTTTACACAGAACAACCACAAGGATACGTAGTCAATGGGAAATAAGATAAAGTCCTGAAGTGGAGAAAGGCCCTATACGGGTTGAAACAGTCTCTAAGAGGTCAGAATGCACGAACTGATAAGTGCTTCACGAAGAGAAATTTCATCAAGTGTCCATATGAGCACACTCTCTCTATGAAAATCCAAAATGGTGAGATATTGATTGTATGGTTGTATATGGATGATTTGATCTTTTCTGGGAGTAGTTCTCACATGTTTGAAGAGTTTTGGAAAGAAATGAAAAAGGATTTTAAAATGACAAATATTGGGCACATGTCTTACTACCTAGGCATTGAAGTAAAAAATGATGAGGAACTTTATCTCCTCGGAAGGCTATACTAAGGAGGTACTCAAGAAGTTCTAAATGTAGGATACTAATCCAGCTAGTACGCCCATGGAATGTGGAGCCAAGTTGACCGTACGCGGGGAAGAAGGGCAAGTTGATCCTATACTTTTCAAGAGTTTGGTAGGAAGTTTGTGATACTTGACAAGCATAAGGCTGGATATGTTGGATACGGTTGGAGTTGTTAGACGCTACATGGAGTGTCCGGAAACAATTCATTTGAAGGGAGAAAAGAGAATTATTCGGTATATTAAAGGATTTACAAGCTTTGGCTTGCACTACACTACTTCTGATGATCATGAGTGTGCCACACAATTTGGATGCAAAACCTGTTGAAAGAGTTAAAGTTGCCACATGAGGAGCCGATGAAGATCTTCGTGGATAACAAATTATCAATAGACTTGAGCAAGAATCCAATTTTCCGTGATCAAAGTAAACACATTGACATGCGGCATCACTTAATCAAAGAGTGCATCGCTTGAAGAGATGTACAAGATGAACACGTTAAGACGAGTGCTCAATTGGAGGATATCTTCACCAAATCTCTCAAACACGATGATTTCATTAAGATGAGGAGTTTTCTTGGAGTAGAAAATCAAGTTTAATGGGGGGGTTGTTGAAATTGATCTTGATTTTTGCTTAGCCCAAAGGAATTATTAGTAGCCCATTATCTAGAAGAAGTCCAGATGAATATTAGAAGTGGGGAAGGTTTTAGAACAATTTTAAAGATTTCTAGAATGTATATATTAGGATGGAGTTGTAGAGAATATTCTAGAGAGCTAATTGTTGCTATTAGATTAAAGTTGGGATGGAAAGATCTAAGTCATTGGTTGGGTGATGCCACAAGTATAAATAGAGCTGATGTAGTATAGAGTTTATATCAAACCAAAAATAATGTAAGTCCTCTCCTTCTAGAAGTAATCTCTTCCTCAAAGTTCTCCATTCTCCTCTAAACTTTTCTAAATTTTTGTTCAACTACTCAAAATTTTCTTCCAATAAACTGGTATCAGAGTTTCCTTTCAACAAGATGATTACTTAGGAAATTTACTCTTGTATCAGCCAAAAGCAGTAGAATTTTGTATAGAGTAGCTAGTGGAGAGTCCTCATTAAATGCACCAATAAAAAATGATTTCTTTAATTTTTAGAGGAACCGTCTTTGGTAAGTATTTTTGAATTTTGAACCCTTTAATTTCGGCTCTATTTCATTTTAAACGTGATTCGATTTGATTAGAGGTGGTTATGCATTTAATGGATATCGATTAAAGGTAGTTATATTGAAGAACCGCCTTAAATAGGCTATCTTTGTATTTTTTTGCCCAACTAATTAAGCCCTAGGTTTCACATCTCCTCTTCTCTTTGTTTTTCATACGTTTCCTTTTCTTGGCCGTGCAGCCCCCTTTCCTTTTTCATTAATCACAACTCTCCTTTTCTTTTTCCTTGGTTGTGAATCTCCCTTCCTTTCCAGCGCCCTCTTTTATTTTCCTTGTTTGCCACCATACTTCTTTTGCAGAAGGAAGTTGATATTTTTGTTGGTTGTAGAAAATGAGAGGGAAAATGGGTCGCCAGGAGAAAGGTTGGATAGGTAAGAATAAAATAAGAATGGCATGTTGACACCTTTTCATTTTTGTATCATTTTGTAACTTAGATTTGTAAAATTTTTGTCCCCAACATTTAAATTTGTATACTTTGGTAAATATTTTAAAGAATGATGAAGGTAGTTGGATTCGGGTTCTGAATTCCTAGTTGCATTCGGATCTTGATTAAAGGCGATTAATCATTTCAAGATTAATATAGTGCTGACCTGAAGCAGTGAGGTCGTAATCTACCTTTCGGGAGAGCGATTAACCCACAGAGTGCTGAGAAGATCAAAGATAGAAATTAATAAGTTGCTCCCATACTCACTACTAACTACTATAGAGTAGCTAGGGGAAAATATAGGGTCGTCCATAGAGACACTAGAATTTCAAAGTTAACTATACACAACCCACAATCGGGCGCACTCTGATTGTGTGTCGGGAATACCTAGTGATTTAAACGTATAATTGGGGTTTTGTTTTTCTCCAAACAGCTAACAAGCATGCAAACAGAGAGAATCAACTATACGTAACTAGTCTTGAGGATATTTGCGTAACATGACTGATTGATAACTTTGATCCTAGATTCTATAACATGTAAGACATATATACGTATCTCATGCCTATGTCACATAGTGTGGAGATGGGTGGGAATTACCAATGCCTGTAATATAAAGGTTTACCTCCACTTAAAACCAACACACCGCCTCCGTAATTAGGAAAATTATACCAGTTGGGTGAGGGAAGCATGACCGCTTGGGTTATGGCCGCCTCTCCCTCAAAGAGAGGAACCCCTTCGATTGGGGTTAACTTGCTGAGTCAAGGACCCAGGGGTAGTTTCTTCACTTTTAGGGGGCTGACCTAGGCGAGAAAAAATGAAGCTGCTCCTTGTGCTTGAATGTCAAGAGGATTTCCGCCCCTGGGATGTCGAAGCCCCAATTATTTTTTGCCTTAGAGCTTGAAGCTCCGCTCCTCTTTTGGGTGGCTTGGGAACTTGAAGCCTAACCTTTCTTGTCTTTTTTCTTGTTGAGCTACCTCTCAGCTTCATCATAAGCTTCACCATACTTGGCATGTTTTTAAAGCCCGCGACTCTTTATGATATCTATAGTTTCTTTAAGGTAAGTCTCGAAATCATCGACGAGGGCGAGCGTGATCATCCCAAGTCAAAGGCTATCCTCGAAGGCCGTAAAGGTGTTTTGATGCTCACAAGCATCCCTCTCAAGCTTGTGCCTCTCTTGGTAAGTGCTCAGGTAGATTTGCTCGATCTCTTTGACCATTTTCTCCAAGAATTCCACCCAAGCTCGAAGCTCTTGGTTCAGCTTTTTCCAGTTCTCAAGCTCAGAGGTGGCCATTCGAATACAACCACAAAGAAATTTTACATTTTCTAAGTGTTTCTTACCCCCACGGAGGTAGTGCTCGATAACCGTCTGATAATAAGAGGAGGACACTTCCCTAGTGTCCTTGAAGGCCTTAGTGGTATTCAAGCACTCTTGGATCGAATCAAACCCTACGTTGGCGTGGAGCTTGTGGTACCGATAAAAAAGAGCTTGTGGTCATCAACTAGCCCATCTTTTGTGGCAACCAAAGTGTCCCTCTCATACCTTAAACCACTAAGGTCGTCGAAGAGGCCCTTCTGCATTTCATGATGATCGCTCTTCCATAGGTTGAGCTCTTCGTGTACGGCTCGAAGCTCATCTTTGAGAAAGAATGCTCTGCACCAATACTGATTGACAGCTATAGGATGGTCCCACGCCCAATCTTCGATCTCATGATACCATTTCTTCATCACTTGGGAAAAGAAATCGAAGATAGAGCCCATTCGAGTGTGAGAAGGGCAATATGGCACTAGAGCTAAGTTCTACAAGATGAAGAAAAGTAAAAACACATAAGCAAGGAAAATATTTTTCATTCATAGCAGATATGAACTATAAGGGATAAATATTGAAGTTAAATTCATAATAGTAGAATCCATACATCATTGCTATTCCCTACGCTACGATTATCCACAGAGGTACTCAAGGGAGTAGGCTCGCACTTGGGCTTAGGTCAAAATCGAGGGTCCGGTATCTTTCACTCTTCATCCTCTTCCACCTCGAGGCTGCTAATCTTCTCAGAAGTAAAAAGTTTTTTCGAAGCTTTCAAGTGCTCGAGGAGAGGAAATTTGACACCCCCATCCTGAATGGACTTCCACCAGCGATAGTCTATTTGGTAGGGGCAGGAATTGTTCTTGTGTACGTCCACTATAGTAGCATATCTAGCAGGAAGATCTTGTCTGATAGTCATGGTAAGAATGTTCCGAGCAACCCCCATGCATGTCTCAGACAAGGATCCAAGAAAGTGTCTGAACCCCTATGTTTTCATCAGCCTATTAGTGTAGGTTTTAAGCATGGAAACCTGCTATTCGTCAGAGAAAAGCTCTTCAAGCCTAGCATTCTTGTTGGACAGAAACTTGAAAGACTCCACCACTTTCAGTAACTTCTCCCAAAGCCTCTTTACTTTCACATCATGATCGGAAGCAGGCTTCTTAAGGTTCTCTTGAAGCTAATTTAATTCAGTCTCATGGCCAAAAATAGCATTCTTGAGGGTCTCCGAAGCTCCCTCACCTTGACTTCGACCTCCTAGGCGCGAGTGAAGGTGACCTTAGCCTCCACGAACTGCCTTACCTTAACCAGGAACTTTCCAAGGATAAAGTCCATGGATCCCATTGCAGAAACTACCCTGGGGACCGTGGAAAGCAAGAGATCAAATATACCTGGGGATATGTGGCTACCCTCCCCTGCATCAACCCCAAAATCAGTGTCGGGCTCAGAGAAATGTTGGTTGATGGTCTTCTGCCTTCGGGGGGGGGGGGGGAGGGGGGAAGGGCGAGGCGATGAAAATCCCTCGCGATTCGTTTTGGCTCCAATACCAGATTCATTAAGGGAGGGGTGAACAGAAATAGATTGACACAGGAAGGGAAGAGGTATTGGCACGATCTTCAGTAGAAGATGGAAGAACCATCTCCTCCCCCTCCTTGAACTCAACCAGGTCATTGTTGAAACCCAACGAAACAAAAATAAAGAAAGGTGAGAAAAATGAACATAGAATTACGGTGAAAATGTAAAGAAAAATCTTGAAATATCACAAACACCTTCATGCAATGGGGGATACCCTTCGAGAAGGCCTCTTCCCCCCCACAGTAGCATCTAGGGATTGCAGATCGATGACAGGGGGATCATTATCCCCAGGCTTGACACCCTCTCCCTTTTTTTTCTTCTTCTTCTTCTCGGAGAAAGGGATGTTCGATGGGTCGGTGGGAGGAGGAATATTTGTCAAAATAGGGGATTTTCAATACACCCACTTCTCATATACCTCGAAGGGCCTAGTATAACTAGAACCTTGCTTCCCGTAGGTGGCTATGATGTATAAATACCCCCTAGTAACTTGTCCCTATCGGTGGTCAATTCCTTCGATACAGAGTACATGGAATCATTCTCAAACTTGGGTTTCGAATTCCATTGAAGGACCCAATAACATTCAGCCTCGCACTCGAAGGTGTAGATGGGCGTTTTATACCATTCCTTGCAGCTGATAAGATCTTGATGTGGAGATCTATAGCTGAGGGTCAGAATACCTTTAATATCCATGTCCTTGTACATGACGGACTTGCTCTGAGACAAATTGTAGAGTGTTTGGAAGAGCTCGTAGGACGGAGTGATTTGTATTTTATGGCACTGGGTCGTAAAAGACATAATGTAAGTTATAAAATTAGAATGGAGCTGAGTCGGGTTGACTTGGTGCTTTTTGAAAAACCGAGAGAGGATGGGAGGAAACGGGAAGAAGATTTTGAATTTCAGATACTGTTCGTAGACATTGCATCTCCCAGGTAGAGGGTTACTGGGGGGTTTTTTCGTCTCAAAGGACCTCCAGTCTCAGATCTACGGGGATCTTAACCATGGTAGGGAGCACAATGAGCAGGCTCGAAATATCATTGGGTACCCACTGGGGAATCTCCATAACGGGGGTAAGAATGTCCCAAAAGAACAACCTCCTATCCCCATCCTTCTCAATTTGAACTTCCCTCGGAGGATATTTGGCATAAACCCTTGCGTGATGGTGGGCATTGATCCAGAGTTTCTCTGTATCCCCCGGGGGAAGAACCCAAATTGGCGGTGAAGGAAGGAACAACGCTGGAATTTTCCAAATAGGAATTTCCCCCTCTACTGGCAGTATAAGTAACCGGAAAATAGATTGGAAATTCCCCCCTTAAACCCCGACGATGTTTTCAACATTTTTAAAGGAGAAAGAAAGGGGGAAATAAAGGGAAAAGAGGGGAATTCCTAGTGATGTGGCCAAAGTTCTCTGGAATTATGGCTGGAAGACTCTTGAGAAAGACGAGGTGATCTGAGGAAGAATAAAAGTCTTGGAGAAATTTGGGGAAAAAAGATTAGCGTCCTTCAAAGTGGCTTATAGAAAGCGGAAAAGAGTAGTGATTACCCGGGGCCACCAAATATTCAGTAAGAACGTGAGATAATTGGCCTGCGTGAGGAAAAGATTGCCCGTATTAATGGGCTATCTTGGTATTTTTTGCCAACTAATTAAGCCCTAGGGTTTCACATCTCCCATTATCTTTATTTTTCCTCCTTTTCCTTTCCTTGGCCGTGCAACCTCCTTTCCTTTTCATTGACCGCAACTCTCCTTTCCTTTTTTCTTGGTTGTTCAGCTCCCTTTCTTTGTATCACCCTCTTTTATTTTCCTTGTTCTCTACCATACTTCTTTTGTAGAAGGCATCTGATATTTTTGTTGGTTGTAGAAAATGACAGGGAAAATGGATCGCCAGGAGAAAGGCTGGACATGTAAGAATAAAAGAAGATGGGAATGTTCACACCCTTTCATTTTTGTATTATTTTTGCAACTTAGATTTGTAAAGTTTTTGTCCCCATTATCTAAATTTGTATGTTTTGGTAAATCTTTTAAAGAATGATGAAGGTAGTTGGATTCGGGTTCTGAATTCATAGCTGCATTCAGATCTTGATTAATGGCAATTAATCATTTTAATATTAATGTGGTGCTGACCCGAACCTATGGGGTAGTAATCTACCTTTCGGGTGAGTAATTTACCCGCAGAGTGCTGAGAAGATCAAAGATAGAAATTAATAATTTGCTCTCATGCTCACTACTAACTACTATAGAGTAGCTAGTGGCAAGTCCAGGGTCGTCCACATAGACACTAGAATTTCAAAGTTAACTATGCACAACCCACAATCGGGCGTCACTCCGATTGTGTGTTGGGAATACCTTGTGCTTTAAACATATAATCGAGGGGTTTTTATCAAAAATTGACAAGCATGCAAATAGAGAGAATTAACTATACTTAACTAGTCATGAGGATATTTGCATAACATGAGATATTGATGACTTTGATCCTAGATTCTATAACATGTAAGACATATAAATCTATCTCATGCCTATTTCACATAGTGTGGAGATGGGTGGGAATTCCTAATGTCCATGAAAAAAAGGTTTGGCTCCACTTAAAAGCCAACATACCGCCTCCATAATTAGGAAAATTACGTTGATCGACCAATTGGATTCGCTCCTCTTTCTTTGTCAATCTCGCTCCTGATGCTAACGAGCCTCCTATTAGAGGAACTTAGCCTTGTGTAGGTCATAACCATTAGATGTGATAGTGAGGACAAAACGTCATTGGCACTCCACTATGAACACCAACCCTAGGCCTAGAGAGGCAAATGAATTGGCATCTCGGGATGACTCTAGGGTTGACATGACCCTAGTCACTACAAACTATCATGCTTATTTATCATGTTAAGCCTAGGATTTCCTCTCGTTAAGGATTAGTATAGCACCCCCTAACATGCACTTTACTAGACGACTAGCCAATTAATTAGCTTTAGAGTTTAATTATCGAGACGGTAGTCTCAGGATAGAACTATTGCTCTGGTATTCTCAAACCTACAATAGATCTAATCTAACACTCCCAAGATATAAATTAAGCCTAGCACGATATTATACTATGCACAAATCTATGGATGCATCACAAAACATAATAGAGCATGAATCTTACAAGAATATAAAGCATAAATCAAGCACAACTATTCATAGTACTGAAGATAGGGAAATCTAAGAATCTCACAAAGTCAACATCAAATCATGAATACGAATATTTCCCTAAGAAATAAACTACTTTAGTGACATTTAATCTAAAGAAATCATTGATTTCAATGCCATAGGAAAAACTAGGAAAAATAAATGAAGAGAGCAAATTGCCCCTTTCTTCCTACCTAGCTACTCTTAGATCTAAAATTAATGACCAAATTTAAACCCTAGCACACTAATGACCGCTTATATAGTACGTGGAATTGGGCCTTAGAAAAGTACAATTAAGAAGGCATAGAGGCCACATCAGCACGGGTTATACAATAGTACACAACCCGCGAAACATAGCTCAAGAAAAAGCACGCGAGTCATGGACTGGAGGTCATTCTCGAGCAAACTAAGATCGTGATGAGATGTGATTTTGATGTTTTCTTATTACGATTAACATCCATTTTCTTGTTTTAATGATGGTTAGTTATATTATTAGGTGATTTACAAAATAGACGTTTAGAATCACCTTGTGTGGTTATTTACCCTCATCTCCCTAGTTTGTAAGCATGTGGTGTCTAACTTATTCTACCTTTATGTTTGGTCTATTCATATATGTTTTGTGAGCTTATTTGGAGACTATCATGAAGAAGGCCATTAGCATTGATGGTAGAATATTGAAGAAGGATATTCACAAGAATAGTAGAAGAAGGAAGGCCACTTACAAAGTGGTAGAAGATAAAGTGAAGAAGGAGAGGAAAGTAGAGGGTGAAGAATGATATAATTTTTTAAGAAGAGTTCTGAGAACAATCCAAGAAGAAATAGCCTCCAATGGTGGTACCATTGGATTTTTCTTCTTGAGTACCATAAACATTACAAAAACTCCCAAAATGGATCAACGGTTCACCCGGAGGAAGCAAAACAAAACTTGACTGATTTCTGTCGCGACTCACGAAAAAGAATTTACTGGAAGCTAATTTTTTACACTGTAGTGTCACAAGTAGCGAGGAAGGCATCGTGGGTCGGGAAAATCACCCTGCAACTTGCTTTTCACTCCCTTTTTTCTTGTACTATAAATAACACTTTATCCACTCATTCCTTAGCTTTCTTGGCCCAACTTGGGGGCTCCAAAACCCTAGTTTTTACACTACTTATTCAATTTCTTCTTGTTTGAAGATATTTTTCTATGTTATGGGTTTTGATTATCTAGGTTAGTTTTGTACTTGAGAGTAATTGATTGAAGATTCCAAAACAATGTAATGAGAACCTCTATTTCACTCTTCTTTGAAGAATTTGTGATTTAGCATTTATTGTGTACTTAATGTGAATGTTTTCTTCATTTATGCTATGGGATTTTTCAGAATATAAAATGTTTGTAGGATTAAGTGTTAGGAGGTTAGAGATGTGCACAATTTATTAGCTCTTTGACATGAAAATCCAAGAACATGGAATTAGAACTTCTTGTTGGGTAAATGATGTTAATTTTGCTAGATGAGTATGTTAATGTGGTTTGTTATCATATTTTTCCTAAGGTAGCAATGAAAGGTTGAACCTTGAATGTTGATTGTTCTAGGTTCAGTCTAAATGATGCTTTGTTTGGTTAAATGGCTAGGTATGTGGTAGAATGCTTGTAGTTTTTATCAAATCTATGGTTCTTCGTGTAAAATTCCATCGATGAAATATATTTATGGTTTTTGAATGTATAAAGTGATTGTCAATGAGGTTTGCAAATGGTTGTTGAACGTATTTGTGAATTACAATTAAGAAGAAATGAATGTTAATTTTTAAAATGGAAGTGATAGCATTCCTCATAGGTAATGAATGTGATAAGATGAGTGAATGGTTCTATGATATATAAGAGGTTTGGAAGTGGGAATAAATTGCCCCTAAGGCTTTGTCATTTGAAGTTTTTACCCCTTTTGATTAGTTTGTTGCATGATTCGTACAGTTACTTGACTTTGCTAGTTGTCTTGTCTTTAAATTCACAATTTAGGAAAAACCAACCAAAAATCCCCCTCTTTACTTGCTTTTTTTTATATATATATATATGCTTATATCCACCCTTATATACATGAACCCTTAGGAAAATCCCCTTTCTTTGTGGACAACATTGATTTCCACTATCTACTTAATTGTATTTATTAAGCATTTAGAGCTTATAAATTGTAACTTTGAGATGTACGACGACAACCTCCCAAATTTTGGCGTCTTTAGGGAAGAGGCATTCATTTTTAAGTGTTTAGGCATATTTGGTCTAATATTTGCTAGTTTTTTTATTTATTTTCCCTTTCTCTTTGTTTGTTTTTGTTCGGAGTTGGTATTGATTGAGTTCTTGGTGAATTTTTATCGATAATCCTTGCAATATGATTCCGAATTTTTGAAAAAAAAATCAAAAAAGGAAAAATGAAAGATCTCACCTTGAGGGAACTCATGATAAGAAGAAAGGCTCAACGAGCAAAAATTTGTAGGATTTGTCATTCCGAACATCCTACCGAGTCTTGCTATCAGTTGAGGGAGAGACACTATGAGAAGGAAAGAACCATTGGTTTCCAAAACCAAGTTTATTATGAAGAGTGCTATCAAGAGGTTGGAGTGGTTGTTTTCAAGGGCAACGAGCAGCTCAAGAATTGTATCCACACCATGATTCTTACGATCTAGATTAGAGAGGTAATCCAGATTTATGGTATGAGAATGCATCGGAAAACCAACAATACGAGAAATATGGATAGCCTCCACCACTTTATACCATTCCCAAAAACCAAGCTAAAGAAGAAGGTTCAAGTTTGACACATGCGGAGATCATGGATGCAATAGAAAACTTGACTAACATGGCCAAGATGAATGAGCAAGCAGAAACTCGAATCTCCACAAGACTCGAGGCTTTGGAGAGGCATGTGAGCAATATGATGGAAGTTGTGATCCGAATGGAAGCTTGATATTCCGAAGATACACCATCCCAAGTTGAGCTCGAAAATATGGTGAGTGAGGTCACCTTGAGATATGAGTTTGAGTTTGAAGGGAATGATGAGTCGGTTGTTGAATACAAAGAAGTTGAGGAATAGGTGATTGTGCTACATCTATTTCAATTACTACCCATACCCCCACCAAATGAACCAACTCCACCATTTTTGAAATTCTCGAAGGAGATAATAGAGGAGTCAAATGACTATGCCAAGCCTCCTAACCACCCAACTCCTTTAAGACCACCTCCACCTCTACCTCATTTTCCTCTTGGAATATTTGTACCCCTACCTCTCTAATTTTGGATAATCATGGTGAAGGAGTTCAAACCTTCACCATATGGATAAAATTAGAGTCGTGCCGACGACCATAAATATACAGAGCTTCTCGGGAGGCAACCCAAGATTTTAACTTTGGCTAGTGTTTTTCTTTTCTTGAAAAAAGAAATCTCAACCATGTCCTTAAACACTTACCCAAAACCACAAAAATACCACCACAGAAAAACCACCATTAAAACCACCATCTAGGAGTACTACTAATTGTTGCTTTTTGTGGGTGTTGATTGATACTTGCATAATTGTAGATTTTTAGTGGATGGGTCAAAGTTGCATATTGGGCAGAGTTTGAGAACATGGAGGAGAGAACATTCATTGAGGAGTGATCATTGCTACCACCGGGAAGGACCTTTAAGGTCCTAGTTGTGAGTTTTTCCTTTCTCCCTTATTTCTTTATCTAGTCCTTTTATTCACATTGAGGACAATGTGTGTTTCAATTGCGGGGGAGAGGAACATATCTCATTGTATTGTAATGTAATGTACTGTGCACATGCTCTGCTTTGATTTGTTTTGTTGAAAAAAATTGTGCTAAGTTGAAAACCCGAGAGGGAAACTTAGGCAAAATTGGGGGGCCATGATAGGTCGAAACCTTAAAGGGCGACCTATGCAAAATTTAGAGGCCTTATGGTGTGAAAAAAAGGTGAGGTGTGAGCTTTGAAAGAAAAATATGTTTAGGATGAAAACCCTAGAGGGCTCCTAGGCAAAATGAGAGAAATGGAAATAATGTGAAATCTTTTCTTGTTTTTACCTATTTTTGGGATTTACGGGTAGAGTAAGCTATCTTATTGAATTTTTTTGGATGTTTATACCTCCTTCTAATTATTTCATGATTTTGTTGTTTTGGTGGTTTAGGACTCCTTAGGTCGGGATGTGAGGGTTGGAAAACTCTTATCTTTTCAGTTAGGGTAGTTCGAGGAATAATGTGTCGGTTGTGCTCTTAGGAAACATATCTTAGAAATCACCTCAGAACTTTGCTTGTTATTACTTGAGGACGAGTAAGGGTCTAAGTGTGGGGGAGTTGATGAGAGAAGTGATTTTGATTTTTTTCTTAATACGATTAACATCCATTTTAGATTGTTTTGTTGGTGGTTAGTTAGTTTATTAGGTGTTTTGCAAAATAGGGGTTTAGAATCACCTTGTGTGGTTATTTTCCCTCATCTCTCTAGTTTGTAAGCATGTGGTATCTAACGTGTTCTACTTTTATGATTTGGTTGATTCATATATGTTTTGTGAGCTTCTTTGGTGACTATCATGAAGAAGGCCATTTGCAAGGATGGTAGAATATTGAAGAAGGCCATTCACAATAATGGTAGAAGAAGGAAGGCCAGTTAAAAAGTGGTAGAAGATAAAGTGAAAAGGAGAGCAAAGTAGAGGGCGGAAAATGATTTAAGTTTTCAAGAAGAGCGAGAAGAAACATCCACCAAAGGTGATACCATTGGATTCTTCTTCTCGAGTACCATAACAACTACAAGAACTACCAAAATGGATCAACGGTTCACCCGGAGGAAGCAAAACAAAACTGGGCTGATTTCTGTCACGACTCATGAACAAGAATTTACTGGAAGCTGATTTTTTACACACAGTGTTGCGAGTCACGAGGAAGACATCACGGATTGCAAAAATTTCCCTGCAACTTGCTTTTTACTCCCCATTTTTGTACTTTAAATATAAATTTATCCCCTCATTCCTTATCTTTCTTGGCCCGACTTGGGGGCTCCAAAACCCTAGTTCTTACCCTTCGTCTTCTTCAATTTCTTCATGTTTCTTTGTATATTTTTGTTCTATTTTACGGGTTTTGATTATCTAGGCTAGTTTTGTACTAGGAAGAAATTTATTGAATCTTCCAAACCAATGTAGTAAAAACCTCTATTTCACTCTTCCTTGAAACATTTGTTATTTAGCATTTGTTGTGTTCTTTTTGTGAATGTCTTCTTTATTTATGCTAGGAGTTGTTTGAGAATATGAAATGTTTGTATGATAAAGTGTTAGGAGCTTAAAATGTTAACAATTTCTTAGCTCGTTGACATGAAAATCCAACTATATCGAATTAGAACTTATTATTGGGTGATGTTAATCTTGCTAGATGAGTATGTTAATGTGGTTTGTTATCATATTTGTCCTAAGGTAGCAATGAAAACTTAAACCTTGTTGATTGCTCTAGATTTAGTCTAAATGAATGCTTTGTTTGGTTAGATAGCTAGGCATTTGGTAGAATGCTTGTAGTTGTTATCAAATCTATGGTTCTTCGTGTATAATGCCATCGATGAAATATCTTTATGGTTGTTGAACATCTAAAGTGATTGCTAATGAGGTTTGAAAATGGTCGTTGAACGTCTTTATGGATTACTATTAAGAAGAAATGAATGTTGATCTTCAAAATGGAAGTGATAGCATTCCCCATAGGTAATGAATGTGATTGGAAGAGTGAATGGTTATATGATCTATAAGAGGTTTGGAAGTGA
>JAULKJ010158018.1:0-24264 GCA_032355405.1 Rubia balearica | reverse complement strand
AATACTTAAGTGTACCAAGATGCTTCATGTGAAAACAGGAGCTCAAGTATTTCTTGAATTTAAAGATGAGCTACGTAGAACTACCAGCAATGACCAAATCATCCACATAGACAAGTATATGCAATGAAACTGAACCACGAGTAAAAGCAAATAGAGAGTAATCTACCTTACTCTGAATAAAGCCAAATGCTCGTAAAGGCTGAGCCAACTTGGCAAACCAATTATGCGGAGCCTGCCGAAGACCATAAAGAGATTTCTAAAGACGACATACTTGGCCAGTGGGCCCAGGATAGCCCGATGGATGACGTAAGATAGCCCGGTGGAGGGCGCATAAACCCTTCTTCATGCAAATCACCATGTATAAAAGCATGATGAACATCCATCTGATGAAGTTCCCAACCACGGATAACTGTAACTGATAAAAACAGATGAACCGAACTCATTTTCGCAACATGAGCAAATGTCTCAGTATATTCAATTCCTCCCTTCTGACGATTTCCAATAACCACCATACGAGCTTTGTGACGTTCAATAGTGCCATCATATTTGAAATTGGTACGATACACCTATTTACATCTAATTACAGTCTTACCCAGAGGTAGAGGAACCAAGGTCCATGTTTGATTGCGCTCAAGAGCATTAATATCTTCATCCATAGCATCACGACAATGAGCATACTTCGATGCCTCAGGATAAGTGATGGGATCTGCACTAGAAGTTATTGAACCCAAAGATCTAGAATGAGAACTAGAAATTTTTTCTCAATTTACAAAATCAGCTAAAAGATAGAGAACACCTGAGGATTGTGACGACGCAGGTGTCATTGTGATAGTGGGGAGGGGTATTAATATCAGCAATAGAGCAGACATAGTCCTCCAAATATTTAGGAGGTCGACAGTTTCGAACACTGTGTCATACATAAGGCAGCTCAGCCGCAAACATCACTTTGAATCAGTGAGACAGGTGCCATAGGAGAAGTAGGCGGAGGGGACGTCACCTCGAAAGGTGATGGTGATGCTGGCATATCTTAAGGCGGTGCAGGAGGCGCGTGGTGACCGGCAACCGATAGCGCGTGTAGCGTGAATGGGTCGATCAGCAACAAAGGTGACCGATAATCTGGATCAGGAACTACCGTCGGCGGCAAAATGTCTGGCGACGGGGTGATGTTAGACGTCGATGATGGCGAAGTAGTAGATGGCACAACGTACGGAAACTGGTCATCATAAAAATCAGCATCCTGATTGTTGAAGAAGGTATTGGATTCCAAATTATTAAGACGATATCCTTTCTTGCCAGCAGGATACCCAAGAAAAACACATCATCGACTCCTTGGAGCAAACTTGTCACGATATCTGGGAATGTATGAGGCATAACACAAGAAACCAAAAACTTTCAGAAGCTTGTAGCTTGGAGTGCGTCCATAGAGCAACTCAAATGGTGTGCGACCATTGAGTTTTTTGTCGGTGTTTGGTTAATCAGATAAGCAGTAGGGAGAACACATTCTCCCCGAAATTCAATGGGCAGATTAGCCTGAAAACGCAAAGCACGAGCCACATTTAATAAATGACGACGCTTGCATTCCACATGGCCGTTCTGCTGTGGTGTATCTACCATAGATGTCTGAAAAATGATCCCAGATTCAGCAAAGTATGATCTCATTGGTAGAAATTTTGTACCAGTATCAGCACGGACATGATAGATATGGTACCCAAACTATGTCTTGATTAAAGCACACAATTCTCTAAAGCTAAAGACTACTTCATACTTAGCCACTAATTAATAAACCCAAACATCTCTAGAATAATCATCAACTATAGTTACATAAAATAAAATGTACCACTAGAAGATGGTGTGCGATAAGGCCCCCAAACATTACAATGAATGAATTCAAACAAAGAACTAGCATTTGAAGAGCTCAAAGAGAAAATATATCGAGCCGTTTTGCTCTATGACACACAGAGCAATACATGGAAGTATTATTTGTGCTAAAATCAAGAGTAGGAACAAAAGACAACACCGCATGGGATGGATGACCAAGACGTTGATGCCATAAATTAGATGTAGAAACTGTAGCAACTGTCAGAGCTGACCGCGAGATATGAGACTGAGCACTTGTATCCAACCGACAAAACCAATAAAGCCCCTCTTGATGTTCACCCACGCCAATCACAGTACTCGTACTGATTTTCTGTAAAATGCAATAATATTTAGTAAACAAAGCTAGAAATTTTAAGGCAAACAAGAATCTAGAGCATGATAATAAGTAGTGTAGGTATATAAAGCACATGAGTAAGAGTGATATATCCAAAAAGTAAAGAACCATATTGTGCAGCAGATGACAAAGATCCATCAAGTAGTAGAACGTTAATAGAATAGGTAGCAGCAGTAATGTCAATCAGAGAACCTTTGTCACCAATCATGTGATATGAGGCTCTCGAATGAGAATTCAGGGTAAAATAGGTTTACCGAACCCATTTTCAGAAGAGTAATTTAACTGATTAAATAAATTACTGGCCATATTCCATTAATCGTCAGACAAAGAAGAGTCGAAATCAAATCGAGCAGGGGAGCCAGAGGTCACAGTCGTAACAAAAATTATTAATGTTGTTTAATATAAAAAAAAAAAATTCCCAAGGGAGAGCAAACAATATGGCAGAATGGCAAAATAATAGTAAGGTGCATGGTTGCACGCACCAGGTAGTGCGTTGCGTCTCTGCTATGGCATGTGTAAATACACATTTCTGGATGAATTCTCTATCAAATGCACGCGCGTGGATTCCACGCGCTATCGGAAGCATATTACGCTCGTGGATCTAGCGCATGCCTTGTGGTATTTAGTCGGGAGGCCGGGCAGAGTCTTGTCACCTTGTCGTCTTGATAGAATCAAACGAGCTAACCGGAGAAGGAGGGAATCGGCGAAGCACTGGTGAAGATGACTATTGGAGCAGAGATCTAAACGTGGAAAAGAAGATGGAGGCATAAAAACTAAGGCTCGTCAGTGGCAATCGAAGCAGCAAGAACTTAATTTGAGAACTTAGGTCGGTGGCCGAAGCAGGAAACTTGAATGGAAAATTATGTCGGTGACGAGCTTGATCGGAGAAGCAGGGGACTGGTGGCGGTGACCAGTGAAGCCAATTTAATTTAAATTTTTTAACGTCGGTAAGGTAGCTTGGGTCGGCGGTTCATAAAGATTAAGCACGAATGATGGCAAAAGCTGCAAAAAATTTAGGATGGTAAATTTAGAGTTTTAGGTTTCAAGATTTTAGGCTCTGATACCATGTAGAAAAATAAGGGTAATGATCTTTGTTTGTATTCATGTTCTAAGTTACATTATATAGAGGTACAAAGACCTATACAGAAAAGAAAATCTAATCTAATTACAATTTCAAATAATATTCACATAATAATGGTTGTGGCATGTAATATCTATGGTGGATTCTCTCATTGATGACTAGAACATGGAAGAAGATGGTACATGTTTAGTTTTTTAGAACTTAATTTTGTATGAAGATCATTTTGAAAACACAAAGTCTTGTTTTAGGCAGTATAAACTTTAGGTAGGGTCTTTTATGCAATTAATGGTAGTTTAAACTACGGTGGGGTTCTTTTTAAAATAGGCTGACAAAGTGGATGGTTTGTTGTGCAATTTCAGGGATTTTGTTGCTGGTATATAGATGAAATTCAGATTTTGAATTTCATTTATTTCACTCATTTTCAATTTCACGAAAACACACAGTAACCATCGGAAATCTCTAGTAATCGTTAATTTTCGCCGGACATTGCTGCGTTTTCTGCATTTCACCGGATATTCACTGAGTTCCTTCAATTTCTTTGTTTTTTTCATCGTTTGATTTCTCGGTTCAACTGTGTGTTTTTTCCCTAACTGTTGTTTTATTCATTTTTTTTGAACATTATGGCCCACACAAAGCTTAATGAGGTTTCTCCATCGAAATCGCGGCTGGAAAATGTTTCAGGTTCAATTTCGTCTGTATTTACTGTTTGTGTGTAATTTTGTCATTGTTGAATTGCAGTTTGAATGATCTGATGAGGTCTGTTTGTAATTATTTGAGGTTAATGTGTGTAATTATGTGATTTTGAGGTTCATGTTTTGTATGTCGAGGTGTGCATTTTCGTGATTTCATTGATGTGGTTTTCCTTTCTGTGTTTGACATTCATGTGTTGATATTGATTATCATGATTTAGTTTTAGATATGTTGAGGTTTATACCAATTCTATTTATTTCTGTAATCTGTGGTTTATTGTAATTAATTGAGGATTGATTTATGTGATTTTATCGTTGAGCTTCATGTCTAACATGTTGAGGTGTTGAATTTGGTTACCTTTTGATGAGGTTTTATCTTTACTATTTGACATTTTTTTTTGTAGTTGCTGAGGTTCATGCTATATTTATTGATATTTGTCATGTGATGATTGATTTATGTGAATTTAGTTTTGAGGTTCTTATCTAGGATGCTTAGGTGTGCTTTTTGGTAACTTTTGATGAGGTTTACCCTTCACTGTTTGACATTGTATGTGTAGTTGCTGAGGTTCATGCTAAATTTATTGATATTTTGTCATCTGATATTGATTTATGTGAATTTATTTTTGAGGCTTATGTATGATATGTTGAGTTGTATTTTTTTAGTAAATTTTTAATGAGGTTTGCCCTTCATAGTTTGACATTTTATGTGTAGCTGCCGAGGCTCATGCTAAATATATTGATGTTTATCAGTCGTGGTTCATTATATTAATTTGAGGTTTGATTGATGTGAATTTAGTTTTGAGGTTCATGTCTAATATATTGAGGTGTGTTTCTTGGAGACATTTTGATGAGTTTCATTTTTAATAGTTTGACATTTTTGTTTACCTGCTAAGGTTTATGTCAAGCTTATTGAGTTTTACCATCCGGTTTTTGTTTTTTTAACAACACCTTCTGAGCCACCTATTGTTCGACCTCGACGTTTTACATGCACACGTACACAGATTGCCACAATGCAAAGTCTTATAGGTAAATATAATTTACCTCAGACTGGTTCGTCAAATCCTGTACATGTTAAGGATTATGTTCCAGTTATACGTCGGCAGCTGAAGAGAAAGGTAGTTAGTGGTAGGAGACAAAGTTCTAAAGAAATTGTGCGTTTGATGTCAAGAATTTTGAAGTCTCGAAATATGGAGAGAATTTCTAAACATGAAGGTTATGATTTGAAAGAATTGCTGGATGCTGCATCAAGTTTGGATGCTGGTATTTGATTTTGTATTTTTGTTTTGTTGATGTTATTTTTTGTACTTTGTTGATGGTATCTTTTGTTTTTTGTACAGGCTCAAATGTTGGTGGTGAGGTTGATAAGGTTCATGATGATGTTTCTAAGAATGAAAATGAAGTTTTCCTTACTGCTCATGACGAGGATGGTGACGAGGATGGTTAGGATTCATATTTCATATTACAATTTCTCTTCTTTTATGTCACCTTTTTCTCTTGTTAATTATTGTGTTTTTTGGTCACTTTGTTTGTTGATGTTTCTTTTTTCTATTGTTTTATTGTGTTTTTTTCCAGGCTCGACTATGGCTAGTTTTGAAAACGTTGATGCTCCAGTTGTTCAGATGTCAGTACTCGATTCTGATTATATTCCACCTACTTCTGCTGAGGTACCACCTATTCCTGCTGAGGTTCCACTGGTTTCTGCTGATGTTCCACCAGCTTCAGTTGAGGTTCCAGTAGTTTCTGCTTATGAAGTTCCATCAGCTTCTGTTGAGATACCAACTGCTCCTGCTGAGGTACCATCTGTTCCTGTTCCCGCTGATGTGTCATCGACTCCAGTTGAGGTTCCAGTAGTTATGCTTCCACCAACTGTAGTTTCTGCTTTTGATGTACCACTAGCTTCTTTTGAGGTTCTACCTGCTGAAGGTCCTTCAACTACTGATGGTGAGGGTACTATTTTTTGTTGTTATTTGCTTCATTATTTGTTTAATTTAGTGCTTCATTGATGTTATTGTTTTTATTGCAGTGGAACATGTTGTTGTGGCTCCTCGTAAAATTTTCCATAAGTGTGGAGCAGTTAAAAAAGTTACTCCTCTGTCCAGCACGAGGAAGAAGATGGTAGCCCATAGGGTTGTAGATGAATGTGATCTTGTTTCCAGTAAGTTTTTTTTTATGTTTCATGTGGCATTTTATGTTGCATTTTTTTATGATGTTGCTTTTCATGTTATTTAACATTTCTTGTTTTTTTAATACAATTCCTGAACGTGATGTTGAGTTGAATGTTGGTTCAGGAATTCAGTCTGGTACTGCAAATGTAGATTCTAGTGACTATGAGGTTAACAAGGATTTGAATAAGGTTCCAAAGAAGTCTGATGAAGTGAATCCAAAGCTAGCAGAAAATGTTTTGAATGCTGGTGTGAAAGGTGATTTTTGATATTTTTGCTTTACTTATTAACATTGTGTTGTTTTTTGTGTATTTTTGTTATCACATTTATTTATTATGCTTTTTTCATGTTGCTTGCTTTGTAGTTGAGATGAATTTTTGAAGCGATGTGTATTTAGAGGATATTTAGTTGATTATGTTTTTTTTTTGCTCGCTTTGTTGTTGTGAGGAAGAAGATGGTAGCCCATAGGGTTCTACGTGAATGTGATCTTGTTTCCAGTAAGTTTTTTATGTGTGGAATTTTATGTTGCATTTTTTAATGAAGTCGTTTTCCATGTTTTTAACCATTTTCTTCTTGTTGTTTTTTATACAGGTCCTGAACGTGATGTTGAGTTGAATGTTGGTTTAGGAATGCAGTCCTGTACTGCAAATGTAGATTCCAGTGACTATGAGGTTAACAAGGATATGCATGAGGTTCCTAAGAAGTCTGATGAAGTGAATCCAAAGTTAGCAGAAGATTTTTTGAATGCTGCTGCGAAAGGTAGTTTTTGAAATTTTTGCTTTACTTATTAAAACTATGTTGTTTTTTGTGAATTTTTCCGTCACATTTATTGATTATGTTTTTTTTTCATGTTGCTCTTTGTAGTTGCGATGAATTTTTCAAGTGATATGAATTTAAAGGATTTTCAATTTCTAGAATTTAGAAATGAAGATGTAGAAGAAGATCTGGATAAGGAACATGTTTTTGATATTTGGAATCAAACATTGTCTCAGTCCCCTCATTTTTAGCCTAAAAAGAAGAAGCCTGATCCTGTATTGAATGTTAAACAAGTGAAGGAGTCAAAGGCTACGTCTTCTGGGACTGGAAAGGGTAAATAAAATGTTTTTGTGAAGTGTATGTAGTCTAAGGATGCAGCTTCAAGGAATTTGAAGGTAAGGACAAGGTCTTCATAATCGAAAGACCTAGACCCTGCAAGTGTTGATGATGTTTTGGGTAAGGTTGTTTTAAAATTTGCTGAGGAAAAAGGTTCCCGTTTGAAGAAGGGTGTGGGAAATAAAGTTGGTGGGAAGTGAATTGCTGAGATTTCTCTAGTTGTGGAGAAGAAGTCTGTGCATAATATGTTTTATCAATGGTTCTGATATTTCAAAATGTTTTAACAAGTTGTTGGACATGAAATTTTGAGAAGGTGCACGAGTTGTTTTTTCATATGTTGGTATTTTCTGCTTTTCAAATGAGGTTTTGGTTATGTATACATAGGTTTTCATTCATTTTATGTTTAGGTCTGCTTACTTAGTTTCTTCTTTTTCATACGTTTCCCCAGCTTGAAATTTAAGACCACCTGCATGGTTTCAAAATTTGTTGAGGTTTTAGATGAATTGAAACCATCTCAGATTAAAGCTATTGAACATATTAGATTTGGCAGTTTGTTGAGGTTTAGAACTAAGCATGTGCCTAGATATTTGATTCGGATTTTGATACAGAATTTTAATTCTACTGCTCATGTTCAAGAGGTTGGCAGTGACAAATATTCACTTGATAAGAATGACTTATTTGATATGTTCTAGCTTCCTATATCTGATAAGGATGTTATTGAGGTGATTCATAAGGGTTTAGGTAAGGTGGCTGCTGCTGATGATAATTCCATTAGGTTTACGTGGATTGAAAAATACGCGATTAATGTTGGGATTATTACGGTGAAGGATTTATATAGTGCTATCCCAAATCTGGTGAGGGAAGATAAAATTCATGAGTTCTGCGTGTTTTCGTAATGTTTGCCTTGGCATTTTTTAGCTCCCATTGCTCGTAACACTGCAGATTTGCAGATAGTGAGTTCCTTAGAAGATGTTGATCAGATTCCTAGTTTTGATTGGTGTGGAAGAGGTTCTGTTGGAGTGTTTATAGGGTTTCGCATTCACATAAATTCAATTATGTGAATGCATGTTTGATCATCCCACTTCTTGCTTTCTTTTATCGTTATCCAGCTCCGAGATTTAGTGATTTGATTGACCTTCCATTTCACCAACATTGGGATACTGAAAATGTGAAGAAGCGGTGTCATTTATATCATCGTGGAGGTTATACTGGTTTCTTGAGAAGTAATTGTCAGTTTCCATTGAGTAAGAATGGAGTGTTGGTTGGTGGTGTTTCGATCACAAAGAATCCTTCTTCTATTGCTGAAGCATCATCTTCGAAGAGAAGCAAGCGTTATTTTATTGAGTTGGAGTTGCCTGTTGGTGTAGAGGATGATGAGGAAATTGAGCGCACTGCAAAAAAAGTGTAAGTTTTCAGATTTATTGTTTAACTCTTGTGTTTTTTTAACATGTTTTTTGTGGTGATGTTTTTATTTTATATGATGCCGTTCAGTTTTTTTATGGTGAGGTTTTTCAATTTTCATATTCCTTGATTATGTTGTTTTTCCCCCTGAGTTTTCTGATTTTATTGAGGATCAGTAAGAATCCTTGATTATGCTGAGTTTATTGTTCTTTTGTTGTTGTGATAACGAATTCAAAGCAGCTGCATTGTTTGAATTTGTAGTTTAGTTATTGTTGAGGTTCACTTTTTTTTATGAAGTTTAATGTTTTCATGTTGAGATTCAATGTTCATATTCTTTTGGTGATGTTTGTGGGTTTTTGCTATATTACTGGTCTTTTTATTGTGTTTCAAGATGATATGATATTTATGATCTAATGATTCTTTTTTTCGTCTTTGTTTTGGTAACCTTTGGAAGTTGCCATGAAGAAATTCAAGAGGCTTATTTCAATTGAAAGTGAGCAATTCGCTGAATCTTTTTATAAGATTTGTTAAAAAGACACTGAAATAGGGAGCCAAAAAGTGAAGGAAACAGACAGCCAAAAAGTGAATGAAGTAGGCAGTCCTAAGGGCCATGAAAAATGTCCCAGTGTTGTGGTTCCTGAATTTGAAATGCTTCCAGATGACTATTTCTCGCTCTCTGCACTTTCTCAGATGGATGCAATGATCAAGGATTTGTTTGAGAAAAAGACACGGGGTGCTGTGGATGTTGTTGCTTCTGATATTCCATCATTTGATCTTTTTAGGTACATTAATAATAGCCAGAATGATGATGGGATTTTGTAGTTGTAGCATCTTTTGGTTTAGGATTTGTAATATTTAGTTGATGAATGGAAGATTTTAGATTTTTATGTGTTGAATTTTCTTTTGGTTGGTGTATTTCAAGAATGATGACTTGAATTATGCATTTAGTTAGTTTTTTATTACCAGATTGTGTTTGGTAGTTGAAGTTTCTTTGGTAAGTAATGAGGTTCATTTTCTTTATGATGATGTTGTATGATTATAATGCTCAGTTTTTTTAACTATTCAAGTTTGATGTTTTTAATGCACTTTTTCAGTTGCTGTAATCATTTTATCTAAACAGTTATGTTTCTTGTCTGCAACAAGCAATCTTTTCAAATGAGACAAGTAGTTGAAAATGTATTAGTTTCATTTATTTTGTGAAGACGTTCATCCTTTTTTTAATGATGTTATTTCATTAATAATATAAATAAAATGGAAAATGTAATTAAAAAGGAACTCACTTCCCATGTTTTATGGAAGTTGTGAAAGTAGCAAAGTAGTGGAGAATGTGACAATGGAAATCATGTGATAATGCTTATTTTGTAGTAGTGAAGGAGGTGTGTTAGTGATGCTAGAAAATAGGGGATATATATTCAGTATATATATGATTAGTTGACGTTTCTATTAACGGTAATGAGTTTCTTTTAAATGATATTGACTTTTTTTATTCCAATGATTAATTATTGTTGTTCAACTTTTTACACTTTTAATGCATGTTTGCAGTTTGATAATCATTAAACCTTTCCATTTCCCAAACAAATTTTTTCCCACTTCTCAACAATTAAACTCTTTAAATTCCTCTCTTTCTATATTAATTGAAATATTAGCTTTTGCATTCTACCATTTCACTAAGATTTTGCATTCAAATTTCTTACGTACTTCACTTTTTAAAATGGATTCTGACGGTTCGTTGTTGTCTGCTGAAATGCTTTTGAAAATATCTTTTCATCTTCTTCTCCTCTGTGATTTTCTTTCAATGCGAGGAGTATGCCAGTTTTGGTGCAACACTGTTGATATAATTTTATTTCATGGTCGTTTGCTGCCTATATTGATGGGTCCAAATGTCCCTGATGGAACTGAATGTTATTTCTTCTGCATGTTGACGAGAAGAAATTTGATGAGGTTACATCTTCCTGAAGTTGAAGGCAGAAAGTGCATTGAGGTACGTTTTAGTTGGTTGCTTGTGTTGGAGTTAGGCGAAGGATTTTTGTTAAACCCTTACTCCAACACCAGAATAGAGCTTCCTCATTGTTATAATAAATTTCTTGATAGTGGTAACTATAGTAGGAAGGGTGCTTTATCACGTAATCCGAGTTCAGCTGCTAGTTTTCATTTAATGGTGGTTTGTTTAGATGGAACTTTAGGAATATATAAATCAGTTGATCATTGTGGTCTAGAATTGACACTTTTGAGAATTTATTGATGTTAATTTTTACAATGGTAGATTTTACACTGTTTCCAAAACTGAAGGAGGTGTTATAACTGTCTGGTATTATGATCCGTTTGGGGCTGCATTTGATAAGGTTCATATACTGGTCGATAACGTTCCTTGGTATTGTTACGACTTTTATCATTTAGAGTGTTATTTGGTCAAATGCTTCAATGGAAAGCTTGTGTTGGTTAGGGTCCGCCAATCTTTTGTGTTTACTTCTTTTGGCATATTTGAAATAGATGTTCAAAATAGACAATTTATTGTGATTCATGGGTTGAGAAGCGATGCATTGTTTTTAGGTAACAATGCTGCTTTCATGGTTGATTCAGCATCAGCTCCGGAGGGTACATTGAGCCAAATTCTGTGTACTTCACTGGTTCATTAATGCATGAACTTTTTTGGGGTGCTGAAGAGAGATGTGCTTCTACTTATGAACTTGAAGATGGAACGATAGAGGTGTTAGATCCTAATCTTCCTGGTCATTCCGTATATGGATATGAGTCATTGTGGATTGTTATTTCTTCTTATTAGGTTTATGTATTAGCAGTTTATGCTGTAATCTGAATATTTTATTAATGAAGAAGTTTCAGTTTATATATCGAGTTTCATTTTTACTGCATTGAGTTTCATTTACTACATACTGATGTTCCTCTGGGGACTTTGTGCATTTTTTATTTTGGAAATAAAGTTTTTTCAGAGATGAACTTAAATATAAGTACTATGTAAGCATAACAAAAGATTGGAAGCATCAATTTCAAAAACTGTAACCTTAACCTGTATTATTGAAATATCAGCAGAAATTTTTAAAGTGTTTTGCTAGAAGCTATTGATGTTCCTCAACAAAAAATGAGGTTTTTACATCATAAAATGATGTTCTCATAATTTCAACTGAATAGACATTCATAGTATTTCAAAATAGTATAAGTAAAAACTCCAAAATAGCAACTCCATGTTGGCACGGAACAAATTAAAACAGGTGTGCGTTTGGTGTCTTGGATCCAAATTCATTGGTACTTGCCTTCTTCCTTTCAATTGTTGATTTTGCTCTTTTGCTTCTTCCCTTTGTCTTTGTGTATTATGGTTTAAGGACAGCTGGTACAAGTATGCATTTTGTTTGTGCTGTCGTGCTGATTCTGAAACTGTAGTGTCTTCGACGACGTGTGAGGTTAGGGCGTTGATGGTGGTTGAGTGTGTATCAAAAGTTTCTTCTAGTATTCTTCTTGCTTCAATGTTTCCTTCACTCTTTAATACCAAATTGTAGAACTTTCTTGTCATCTGCAGACGCCATGGTATTCTGTCTCTCAGTTCTGGAGCCTAGCAATCAAGGAAACATCGTTGATAAGTATGAGGTCATGTAAGTCTGGAAGAACGTCAGGATTAAAAATGGGAACATCATTGACAATTATGGAAAGCTCATTCAGTATCATAGGAATATCATTAGAAGTTCCAAATCAACTCAGATACTGATCATGCTATTATTCAGTAAACTTAGAATAAGTGATGTAGAATTCAGTAAACAGCATAATTGGTACTTAAAACATCTGTATTGTAAATGTTAACCTCATTCAGAATATTATAAATGTTGACTATTTTTATTACCTGTTTTGTGCCTGTTCTATTTGTCTCGTGTTTCCATATTTCCATTTTTGCCATCTTAGTCCATCTCAAGCTTATGTACTGTTCTGGAATTCTTATTTCGTTGAACATGTGCAATACACGTAGGTTGTGGCTGCAGAGGAACCAGACTTCATCAAAGTGTTTGTAGGAACATTTCACTTTTGCTTGTTGATTTGTTGTTGGCTTTGTATATAGAACTGATTCTGGTCTTGAGTTGATGGTTTCGTGCAAAACTTCATAAATACACATGGTTCCTCCGTTCATCTCCAGATATGCTCCTGATGCTATTATGATATCCCATTGTAGCTTGAAATCTTTGTAGATCCTGAGAAGTAGTCCTTGCTTAATGCAATGCACCATTTATCTCACAGCGTGTATAGTCGCTTGAACTAAGTATGGTTTTGTAGATCATAAGTGTTGATAATTTCTTCCCATTCTTTTTCAAATGCTTCCTCATCTGAGCATAACATCAGGCACTTGTCAAATGCTTTGCTGAATTCAGAGCCACTCCTCAAATTACCGTAGTGGCTCATGGCATTTTGTTTCAGATTCAAAGTACAAAGTCTATGTCTTGTGTTGGGGTACACCTACAAAAAAACAGCAACCTCAAATGGAGTTTCTCAAACATTATGTGGGAAAAAAACTCATTTAATATTAGTTAAACATCATTAGCAAAAAAATGAAACCTCGTCATAAATTATTGAAACATAAGTAAGAAGAAAAATTTATGCGTATTATACCTCATGTATGGCTTTCGACATAGCTTGGTCTTGATCTGTGAAAATAGTGATAGGCTTAATTTCTCCCATAGATTTTTTGAATGTTTTCAGAAACTACACAAAGGTTTCTGCTATTTCATCATTGATGAAGGAACATCCAAGCATGACATTCATTATGTGGTTGCCGAGGCCAACAAAAGGAGCATAGATGAGGTTGTATTTTTTGGTTCGATATGTCGTATCGGAAACCAAAAAATCACCATATACCTTGAAATCTCCAGCCACCATGGAATCCCTCTAGAATAGTGCAGCCATCCTTCCCTCATTGTCGAGCCCTAAAAATAATTCTTCTTTTTTTCAATTTTATTCTATGAGTAGATCAGTCAATTTTTGTGCATCTCTAGCTTCTATTTATTTCATTCTGTGTCTGCTCACATAGTTGATGTGATCCCTCATGGTGTGCTCAATTAATTCTTCACCTCCAACATCGTTATCCATGTACCTATATCCATTTGTTGGTGTCACTCCAGCTTGTTCCATCGCTTCAATTGCTTTTCCCTTTTCCAGGTTTATTTTTCTTGCACTTCTGTGCAGATGTTGCCACTGAGGAAGAGTGAGTTCATGACTATGAGTTTCGATATACTGATGGACTGTGTACATGCCATCCTCAGCCAGTTTGATAAACATCTTAGCTCTGCATCCTGTTCTTGTTAGAAAGAATTCCTTTCTCTTTCTCTTATTATTCTCAACTATAAGAGTTACGGATTTGTTGTTTATTTTGCCTTCACGAGAACAGGTGTAGTATCTTCCCTTCAGCTTGTTGTCGTTTGTCTTGCATGTTGTTGATTTTCGTATGCTAAAACCTCTTGCTTTTGAGTGGTGGAGGTATACGTCTTCTAACTCTTCCCATGTTTTTGCTGTCACCCCTTCCAAGTTTTCATAAACATCAACTTCGTGTATATGATTATCAGGTCCAATTTTATAAACATCAAACAGGAGCAACATTTAACTTCAAGACCTATATTTAAAACTCAGTAGATAAAATAGAAACCTCATAATTTATTATGAATAACTAAAAAAAAACCCAGCAATCTCATTATCATGTATGGTAAACAACAGGTGAAAAAAACATAATTCTCATGCTATAAACTTCACACTTTATCAACTCCTATTTTTGAAACTTCAAACAGAAGCTACATGAACCTCAACATCTATTTGTAAACTTTAGTACATAAAATAGAAACCTCATAACATATTATGAATAACTGAACAAAAAATAAATAAGAACCTCATGATCATGTATAGTAAACAACAATATTAAAAAAACATAAGTCTCTTGCTATAACTTATCATATCATCAGGATAAACATAAACATCAGTAGGAAAGATAGAGAATTCAAGCTATTAGATCAGTGAACATTAACTAAAAAACAGGGAACATCATTCTGATGTCAGAGTAAGTTCCTGATTTATATGGTGAGGTTCAGGAGTATTATTTTTCCCGTCAATTTTTTTTTTCAATTAGAGCATCTTTTCTATTGCATTCATGAATAAATTAAAGCAGATTTTAGAAGAAATTTGTTTACTAGGTAGAATCTTGAGTGTTTGTGCTGTTTGAAGATTCGTTGGTGCTCATGTTCTGAATTCGTAGAGATTGGAGCTGAGATTGTTGATGTTTTCACTGCGGTTTGATGAGCTTCAGATTGAGCAAATTTCGGAAGATGATATTACAGATTACAGAGAAGAGATTAGAGAGAGAAAGAGAAAGCTGTATTTTGGTGTTTATGATATTTTCTTTTCAAATTTGCACATTTGTCCCTCCTTTTTCTTGCACCTTGCAAATATTGCACCAATTTTTTTTATTATTATTATGCCTAGGCCCGAATCTTTATAGCAAGGTTGTTTGCCTTGGTCCCTGCCTAACATTTATGCTATCTCACAGGAGACCATCTCTAACAATAAAAATAAATAATAATAATTTATAAATTTATTTATGAAAACTTTAGTTAAAACTTGTGGGATTCTCCCGACCAATTTCTGGCTAAATTGAACGGCTGTATTTCGGTTAATTTCAAGCACATTTTCAGCTTATTTACCGGAAGAAATCGTTCAAATCTCGCCAAATTGGCAGATCATTTTCCCGGCCATCCTGAACATGTTTCCGAAGTAATCAATATTGGATTTTCGTCCTTATTAGCTTCATCGGTGAATCGATGGGATTGGGAGGGAGAATTGACGACACCTCATCACAGGAGGGAATGGAATCGAAGGGTCTGGGAAAGGGTCTCGGTTTGGGACGACTCGGATTTGACGGAGAAGCTTCAGTGAATTCATCGGCCAGATTTGCGGGAAGCTGCAGTGGGGAGATCGAGGTTTCTATAGCGAAGCAGCGGTATGTCTTGTCGAAGGATCTCACAAGTGGATCTCCGCGAAGGGTCTCGCGGGTGAGTTGGGCTGGTGGGTTTTGCGGATGGGTCTCGCCGGTAGCTCACGGCGGATGTCTCGTTGGTGGCACGGAGAGGTGGATTCTCCTCTGATGAGAACCACGAGAGAGTTAGAAGGCCTAGAACCATTCTCAGAATCATTTTCGCATTTTTTTTATAAAAGAAAAGTAAAAGCTAATTTTTAATAGTAAATATTGAAAATATAGTTTATTACTAATAATTATTAATTAAAATTACAGTTTATTATTTATTATATGTAGATACATATTATATTTTATAATTAGTGGTTGTAAATATAGTTTGTGTTTATTTACAATTTATAACTATAAAAATAAGCATTAATTTTTTTTAATGTAGATAATTTTTATTATTTATTTGAATTATATATACAATATATATGTATATATTTATTTAATGTTGTTTGGATTTTTTTATAAGTATTTGAAAATTACATTTATTTAATTTCAAGTTAACAAAAAATAACCAATGTATAGTGATTGATAATGATGGTTAAATGTAAGAAAATATAGAAAAATATATTTTCAAGTTTAATAATATAAATGAAAATATTAAATTTAAAAAATAAAAGTAAATAATTATATGATATATATATATATATATATTTAAATAATGACTTGGGCGGAAACAAATAAAATACAGGGCGTGATTTAGCTAGTATTGCCCGTTGTTATTGCTATGGAGCTAGTATTATTCCCCCCATTATTTATTCTTATAATTTACTCTTAGCATAGGGAGCTTGGCTAAATTATAAAGACTTTTGTCTTATTAAAAATTTACCCAATCCTATTAAAATAAACTAGGTTTTGATTTCCAACAAGAAACAAGCGTTGATTTCAACACATGGTTCTGGGATTGGTTCGAACAAGCGCCAGACCAACATGCCATTGAACTGTCATTACATATTATTTGGCAAATATAGCTTCAGAGGAATTCGGCAGTTTTCCAAAATCAAAGAAAGGAACCTTGCATATGGGTAAATATAGCGTATGCAAATCATGAAGCAATGCAACGAAGACGACGCCATTTGGACATTGAAGATGTTGACTTTCAGGATGGCAATGAATTACAACAAGAGCAGGAAAAACCAACCAATCGGAGCAACCACAAATTCTACCAACACTCAGAATAGACAGTGCCTTCTGGAAAAACAGGTTGCATGGAGCGGCAACATGGAAAATTTTACATAGCCTACTGGAACAGGGATCGTCTGGAAGATAACATTTTCCAGCAGGATCGGCCCTAGCAGCGAAATTCATTGCCTGTTTTAAGGGTCTTCAGTGTGTGCAAGGGTTGGGATTATGAGATGTACGAAAATGGCCGGACTCGCAAAATCTGGTTACAATACTTTAGAGGATGGAGGAAAAATCTTCCACGATCATAGAGAACATCAAATGTTTATTGAAAAAAATTAGTCATTATTTAATGCAACGATATAGATTTCTTCATTTCGGACTAATCCAAGTAGCATCATTACATCCTTTAATTAGATTAGGAATTGATACTCCTATATATATGGCATTACGAGATGAAATATGAAGACTCATTATTAGCAATGATTCAAACTAATATATGTAATGGAACAATTAGGTTTAATTGTATTCCAAACTATTCAATAAGCTTAACAGATCAAAATATATTAGATTCCTTAAAATTAGATGTTCAATTAAAAGGAAATAAAATTGCGGAAAATTCGGATCAATATGTTTTAGTTTACAGAGTATATTTTAAACTCATGAAAACAACTATACCAGTGGCATTAAAGATAGATCCCACTCACAGAGATGAATCAATATTTATAGTATCGGAATCAGATATACAAGAATAGAAACACCAAAATTATTAAGATTTTTTTAGTGAATACCACCTGTTATGGTGGGGGGTTTGGCGGACCCCTACCTGTTTATTAATTTAAAATGAAAGAGTACAAAAAAGAGGGGGACGTAAAGCCTTACCTCTGTAGAGAAAAAACCCTGAAGGTCCTAAATACACTTGGCCTTTAGAAACTAGAGGACCTCAGATCAAACAATGTTGAGAACAAAAAACACTTTGAATTTGAATACAATTTAAGAAAGTAAATTACAGGTAAATGAAGCTATGTTCTAACATAAGGAACTAAAGCAGCATCCAGCAAAATCTTCCCTTGAATCTGTTTGGGCAGTTCTGCATAAGAGAAAATATTATTTACCTGTGAGGAGCTTGCCATCTTGGCTAGAGAATCGGCTACGCTGTTGGCTTCCCTGTAAATGTGTTGCATTTTGATGTTTAGCTGCCCAAGGTGGTATTCACTAAAAAAAAGAGGTAAATAATATTTAAAATGCAAAGTTGCGGTTCTCATGTATTGTATGAAGAGAAAAGGGACAAAAGAAATTGTAATAAATTTAATTTAAAATGAAACTCATTTTTGGTCACAGTTAGAATACAGTATACATCATAATGTAATGTAAATTAATTTAGTTAACATTTGAAAATTTTGATTTTATTCAAATACGACAGTTTAATATCTTAGAATAAATTATCAATACGTACATTTGTTATTGTAAGTAATTTGTACATGTAAAGACATTCAAATTTATTATAATATAAATGTATTGGGTCATAGCATTTGCGTCTTAGTAATCCTATAATGATACAGTAAGAAACCTAAATTATCCCATACGATTTTCATCGAAATTCATCTTGACCATGCAATTGTTCTTTGTTTATGAATTTGATGTCCTTTGGTGAGTTTGGCTTGACCTTGCGACGACGATGAACTAGAACTCTCAACAGCAGGTAGCAGGATTGATGAAGACAAGCAGCGGCAACAACTATAAACAAGTAGCGCAACGTGATTAGTCCAGTAACAAAACCAGTAAACCAGCATTAGCGCAATAGTAGTAAAACAATCAACAAAAGAGAAACTCGTCTTCAAGATATGCTAAGCTTGCACTTTAGATGAAAAGAACTCATCTTCAAGCCTCCGAAATGCAACAAAATAGAAAATTTGCAGCAGCTAAGAACTTAGGGAAAATGAACCACAAACCACTAAAACGAAGTAGTTAAAAGCTTATGAATCATGCACTAAAAATAAGCAAATTACAACAGTTATGAAGTTGGGGAAAATGCATCTTAAATACTAGTGGCCTATGAGTCTGGTTACCCAGGTGCAAAGTACTTAAGATGTTAGTGATATTCATCGCCGATAAAAGGTTCCAACTTTCTTCAACCAGCTTATTCCAGAATTTCAAGAAGTGCATTATTTTTAATTTCAATAAATAGTTCTTAGCAGCACGTATGTCAACCTTTAGTTTCGCAAGTTGAGCTTTGTGTTAATCCAGTCATAGCAACTTTGTAGTAATTCTTGTTTTTTTCTCTCATTATATTGTTCCTTCAATGAAGGTTTTACGCCATTGAACATTTTTCTTATCTTATTCTTTTAATCATTTTTATTTCCTATGGTTTCCTTAGAGAACTTGATCTTGGATTCCGGTTTATCATACTTAGTATTGTTTTCTTTTGTTGTATGTGTTTTATTTGACAAGAGCTCAAAAATGGTAAAAATTGCATTTGAATTCGAAGAAATGGATGCAAGAATAAGAGGTCAGAACTTGGTAAAATTGCATCAGAAAATGTAAAAAAGAATGCAACAAATAAGAGCTAAGAACAGGGAAGAATTGCATCAGTCACAGGAGAAATGGATGCAAAAATAAGAGGTCAAAACTAGGTAAAAATGCATTAGAAAATGTACAAAAGGATGCAGTAAATAAGAGCTTAGAATAGGGAAGAATAAGAACTGAGAACCAGTAGAATTGCATCATCATAAACCATAACGAAAAACATTCGATCACAGCTGCAACATTAGTATCATCAAATTTCATTAAACGTAACCAGACTCATTGGCATCAAAAAATGTAACCATACTCACCAAATAAGAGCTAAAAGCATAAACAATGCAGCAGAATAAAGATCATAATAAGATTCAAACAAAATTTTCCTCAGCTGTCCAATGATGTCTGATAAACGTACAAAATACATTACTAGCAGTGAAAATGATTCAATCCCAATTTCATAAAAGAAAGAAATGTTCAGATCTGAAACTTCAACTTCATTTCAAGTCACAAATCTTCTTCCTTCATCTTTTACGCTTCTTTGGTCATTTTTATCAGCAAAGTCAATAACATTATATTAATATAAAATATAAAGTGTAATATGTAATACACAAAATAGATAGTACAATACTCTAAATGAAGTTGATAAACAGTTCACTTAACCTTTCAGAGCTGATATCAAAAATATCTCCATCTATATCGTGACAAACCCATTAAACATCTTCATCTATGTTGTCTTGAACAGGATTTCCTAAATTACTTTGAAGATAGGTATCAACATCGGCTAATGGTTCCATGCTGCAAATGCTTCTAGCAGAAGTGTTTAATTATAACAGCAGACCAGTCCTTTTCTAATAGATCCACTATATAGAACACTTGCGGGGTTTGGTTAGATAAAATGAATGGCTCATTAGGATGCGTAACATTATTAAAATTAACTAGGATAAAACCATCACTATCTTGTGCTCCACATAATTCAGCTCTATGATGTCATTTAGAACACCATAATAGTCTATATCCCCTACAGTTGAACAATCATCCCTAGAACTCGAAAACTCGATATCGTTGCCTTAACTACCACCCCACTATTATGAGATTTCCCTTTTCCATCTAACTCTCTAGTATGAAATGTGAAACCATTCATGATGTATTTATCAAATGTTATTCCTATGTTGTTCGCCCCCTAGAAGACATTTCAGATCCTTTGAGACTACCTCATTTTCTAACAATGGCAAGGAAATAACCTGGAATTTTTTTTATCGACTTCATAAAAAGTTTAGCTAAAAAATTACCAGGACTAAGACTTAGCACAAAAATGACAACTCAGTACTAAATTACAACTACTTTCTTACATAGAAAACCAATTTGCAAATTCACCCAATGAATTTGCTCAATATGGTAGTGTGGAGCTCGAGGATGATTCTCTTCCACAATTCGGAGATGTTGCATGAAAATTGAGTGAAATAAAAAGTCTCATAAATTATAATTTCAGCATATTTTAATGATCAATTGTAAATTAAATTTTAAATGAATAACACATATTGATGCCCTTTCTTAACTGTATCTTCATCAAATTTCTTCGGTGTGCCTATTCTGAGGTAGTGGCCATCCATTGTAAATATATCCAACCCATCCTTTGTACCCCTCTCAGCTGGTTCAGCATTTCTAGGCATCGAGCTCATCCTTGTATCACTGTATTCAACTAAGTACATAGAACATAATGTTAAGCACTCTTTGACTACATAACCCTCAACAATTGGACCTTCAGGCCAACTATTATTTCTGACATAAGACTTCAGATTCTTTAGGTACCTGAAAATAAACAATCAGGAAATGTATCTACCAAAAATAAACGTAACCCAAATAAGCATAAGCATATGCATTTAAATTTATCCTTTTGATAAGATACATCCAACGATAGTAAACTTTTCCACTAAGCTTAACTTCAGGTGCCAAATGCATGGTGAGGTGTACCATTACATAAAAAGATGGTGCAAATATACACTCCAATTCACATAAAATGATAAAGATTTCCTTTTCCAGATGCACCACATCAGGGGGATAAATTACCTTAAAGCACAGTTGCCAAAAATATCTACTTAGTTTAAGCAGAGAAATCTTAACAGATTTTTGTAATGTTTTCCATATTGCAACTGGCATCAACAGCTACATCAAAATGTGATAGTCGTGAATCTTAAGTCAAACTAGTTTAGGGGTTTCAATTGAACACACCTAGAAATATTTGAAGAATAACCACCAGGCACCTTAACTCTCTTCAACACTCTACAGAACTTCTTCTTTTATCTCAGTTCCATTTTTTTGTATACTACAGCTGGAAATTTATATTCACCTTCTTCCTTTGTAATAGGATGAAGTGCATCTCTAATCCCCATTTCTTTCAAGTCAAGCCGTGACTTGAGCTTATCTTTTGATTTTATTTATGCCTCTAATAATGTTCCACAAATGCTCTTACATACATTTTTCTCGATAAGCATAAAATCGAAATTGTGACACAACACATTGTCTTTCCAATACGAAAAATAATAATAATAATTCTTCCAATTGAAAGGTAAATCGGGATTATCAGTCACCATATTCCCGAATATGAAATTGATATCTTTTAAATCTTCCAAACTCTATCCCCAGATAGCCGAGGGGGAGATCTTCCACATTCTACTGTTCCATCAAAATGTGTAGCATTTTTCCGATTCATATCCAGAATCCTTCGGTTACCCATATAGCACATTTTTTTTCTATGCTTTAATCTTTTTAAATGTGTGAATTGATGACGTACATGATAAGCTAAGTAACCTTTTGTACTCCACCCTAATAAATTTGCATACCCCAAAAAATCACTAATTGTCCATATTAGACTAGCCCTTTAGCATCAAACGTTGTGATACCATCTTCCCACAGATCTTTCAAATTCACAATCAGAGGCTTCAAATAAATGTCTATATTGTTTCCGGGTGCTGATGGTCCTAGGATTAATAATGATAGCATTGAGTACGACTTTTTTATACACATCCTCGGCAACAAATTATTGGGTACTAATATTACAGACCATGTACTATGCGAAAAGTTCATGCTACCAAATTGATTGAAGCCATTGGGAGCTAATCCTAATCTAATATTACGAGGTTTTTTTTAGCAAATATTGGATATATGCTATCAAATGTTGCCAATCAGGAGAATCAGTCGGATGCCTCATGTAACCATCTTTCGTACGACCTTCTGCATGCCATCTCAAGAGGTTGGCCGTTATAGGTGTCATAATTTTTTTTGTAATCTAGGATATATTAGGAAATACCATAGAATCTTCTGGGCAATTTTTCTTATCTCGCATGTTGGATCCTTTTTTGTCTGGTGCCACCTAGATTCATTGCATGTCCCCCATGTAGTTTTACTAACATTCTCTCCCCAATATAACATACATGCATTAAGATAAACATCAATTTTCTCATAACCAACACCCAAGTGTTTCATCAATTTTTCACATTCATAATATGACTTAGGAAGTCCTGTCATTGATTTAGGAAAGGCTATATGCAGCAAATCTATTAACTTATCAAAAATGTCCATTGCTCCATCCATATAGATTTTTTAGACGCAAAATGTGTACGATCCAAGAGAGTTTGGAAAATGACACACATATCTCATAAAAACTCATCTTACTACTCTCAACCAACTCATAAAATTTTCCACTACCTGCTGAGGCAATATTTAACTCTAAATGACCATCTTCTTTATCAAATTATTCTGGATTCCCGAAAATATCATGGACTAAATCTTCCATGTCATCCACATTATGAGTTTCATTTGATTCCTTGGTTGCATTTGATTCATTAGTACCAACCGGGGGCGTATTACTAGTAATTGATCTACTTATAGGAAGCTCACCATGAACTATCCATTGGTTATAACCATTAATAAGTCCTGCAACAATTAAATGTTCTCTCGACTCATTTCTTCCCACAAATTTAGAAAGCTTACAATCTGTACAAGGGCATAGAATATTTGCACCCTACGATTTTCAAATGCAAATTGAACAAAACTTTTCGTTCCATTTAGATACTCTTCACTACATCTTATTTTACTCATTTAACTCTTATCCATACTTAAATAAATATAAGTTCACAAAATGTTGAACAAAAAATCAAAACTTGTTTGATGTTACATATCATAGGAAAAATGATGCGGCTAAAAACTTAAGAAAAATGCAGCATAAATACAAAAAAATCTACAAAATAGCAGAAATGTAGTAGAAATACAACTAAAAACTTAAGTGAAATGAAACAGAAATATCAAAAATAAAGTAGAAAATGTTCATAAATGTAGCAGCTACATGCTTCTGAAAAATGGATAGGAAAATACCTCAAAAATAAAGAAGAAAAACATCAGATTTGTAGCATCTACAAGCTTATGAAAAATGGAGTAATAACAACAAAAATAAAGCACACAAACATAAGATATAACAAGCTTATGAAAAATGCACCAAAAATAGCAAACATGAAGCTAAAATACTGAAAAGGCACCTTGTGTTTTATACTATCTTTGTTGCATAGTTAGGAACATGATGATATATTCCTGATATCAGGTTGTGATTCTTTTCCTTACTTCATCGTTTCTCTTAATTGCTAATCTGGGAATTATGAAATGAGTCAAGCCATTATTCTGAATTGAACTGGAATTTCAACTATGAATAGCTTGGAAACTAAGGAATATAAAATCTTTAACATAGACACCGGTAGCTAACTGATTACCTTGTACAAACAAGATCACGGGAAATAGACCTATTTTTTCATCTAACAAATTGATATCTAACTGGTTAGTTTCAACTATACAAAAACTGAAATTGGGACTTGATGCTTTCTGGTTTTAATACGCTGAAAGGAAGAACATACTCCCTCCGTCCCAATTCAAGCTGCACACTTTTTGGTCAACTTTCTCAGACCATATTTGACCATTAATAATTTTAATTACGGATA
>JAULKJ010157909.1:0-14650 GCA_032355405.1 Rubia balearica | reverse complement strand
GGGATCTACAATGAAGCTCACAAAATAGGATCTAGATGCTCGTAATGACATAGCATCTATTAGGTCTAAATAATTTACAAAACAAGGAATTTAGACAAGAAACCCAACAAAGGCAATCTAAAACCTTTTGATGTAAACTCAGCTAATCCTAGCAATCAGCCACTCAAAATCTACTATCAAATGTGTTAAATGTATTGGGAAAAACATGCTTCTAGGTGCAGATCATCTCTCTAACCCCATAAAGGCAAAAAATTCAGCATCTCATGATGACTATAGGGTTGAAACGACAATGGTCATTACACTACAACCCTAGTTGCTACAAACTATCATGCCTTATCTATCGGGGCACATGACATCCAGTCGAAATTAGGTATATACTCGTATGGAACGCTGCTTATGGTCCTATATGAATATACTCACATAGTTGGGGATTCACGAACTCGCATATCCTAACCGGACACTCTTAAGGGGCAAACAAGCCTAGCACAACACATGAAACATATGACTATAGTGTATCATAGGATGTATAGCATTCATTTCATGAGAACGTAAAGACCAAATCAAACACGATCTTCATAAACATAAAAAGATAGGGAGACCTTGAATCTCACAAAATTTCTACCGAGTCATGAATACAAATTAAATCCCCAATATATTACTCTACTTCATGGACATTGAATCCAATCTAATCATCGGATTCAATGCCATAGGCATAAACAAGGAAATGGTGAAAGAAGATAGAAGAGTTATTCCCTTTCTCTTTCTACCTACTATTAGAGCTATGAGAGTCAAATTATAACTAATGAATCAGATGCTAAACCCCAGTATTATGTAGGAAATAGGCCTTAAAGAGGCCCAAAACAAGGGAACCCTAAGCTGATGTGCCAGCACAGGCTGTACAGTAGCACAAGGTTAAGGACATCAACTTCTAATTGTGCGGTCGTGCATATAACTGCGGGGCACTAGTTGGGTCTTCGAGTCTTGACCTTTAAGGTGCATGGGCCGTGCAAAAGGACACGGTCCATGCCAATACTTAGCCGCACGACCATCTTGGTTGGCACGGGTCGTGCAAAGAGCACGGTCGTGCCAGTCTTCTAAATCTTCCAGACTTCAACTCATTCTCTTCGGTGCATCCCATCTACTACCACTTTTAAGGATTTGACCTTCGCCCTACTACCATCCTTGCATATAGCCTTCAAATATCTTCTACCATTCTTATGAATGACCTTCATTAATCTACTCTGACGTGCTTACGAGCGATCTACAATAAAGCTCACAAAATATGATCTAGATGCCCGTAAGGACATAGCATCCATTAGGTTTAAATAGTCTACAAATCGAAGGATTTAGAAAAGAAAACCAACAAAGGCTATCTAAACCTAACAATCGACCAGACAAAAGCTACTAAAATAGTGCTATATGCATTAGGAAACACATAATTCAAGATGCAAATCAAATATCCACATGAAAGTGAAATTACAACCCCTAAATATCCAACGAAAACTCAAATTACAAACCTAGATGAAGATCCAAAAAGTGAAATGTTATTAACGAGTATGTTTATAATTGTGAGTAAGGTCAGGCCGAATTATATGTTTCAGGGGCATGTCTCTTTCCCTAGAATTCCCCCACAAGCACACACATTAAGCGGAAAATAACTTACTCTTAACGTGAAATGTTTAAAAGTGATCTCTAAAAAAAACTATTTAATAAAAATTATTGATTTCTTTGTTGTATAAAATCTATTTAATCCTTGTTCAAGTGTTGCTGGCCCTGTAGTTTCAGGGGACCCCATTCTGGAAGCACCTCCCGGAAGGCCTAAACCAGCATGGTCATTCCATGCACACTCAGATGAGCAGCGTGAAATGATGACATCGGAAATGGATCCATCACCAGAAACTTTGAAAGGTTATGTACTTAAACTAATTTCATTTCATATTTATTTAGATTTGTAAGTTTTCCTACTATCTAATCTACTTGATTTTGTAGGTGTTGTTGGCCCTTCAAATTTAGGGGATTAAATGTTTTTCGCACATTCCCTTTGTTAATGGTTGGGAATGTAAGTTCTATGTTTTTCATTGGCCATGTCTTTTTCCATGTTGTGTACTTCTTCTGTATGTTATGGTTCTTGTTGACTACGTATTTTGTGATTTCACCATCGTAATAATATGACTGTATAAGCTGGAATGTATTATCTGGACTTTATTTTATAAACTGTATAAGTTAGAGTGTATATTTTGGGTTGTATAGTCTAGACACTGCATGTTAATTTCTGGACTAGATTGTGTAATTGGGCTGAACTGATTAATTAGTGAAGCAACCATGCCAGTGGGTTTCAAATCTCAAAGTTGACTTTGGTGTAGCTCTACTAGTTAATCTCAACTATTGAAAAGTGAACTATGTGGTAGTGTAGCTTGCTATAATTGATGATGATGTTGTGTACCATGATGTAGAAACATAGACATGCGGTTCACAATTAAAACCAAACTGATCTTGACAGGGTGTTTGTGTGATTGAAACCAACTTCTGAAATTAGTTGTAAATCTTCCCTTTATTGAGCAACTAGCTATACATGATGACTATGTGCTAACCATGAGAATGGTGCAACCATGTTTTTAATTGAAAACTTTTGGATGGCACTTTCAATGATTGGTTGTTACCTTTGTTAATTATGTTTGGTGCATCAAACTTTCTTATTTCAGTTGTTAAATGTGTTGTATTTGGGTATGGTTGTGTTGGAAACTGAAATAACTTTTCATGATGCATTTTTACTCATACAAAAGAGAATGTTTTACAAAGTTTCCCAATAAACAAAATTTTTCCCAACAAAATATATGTTTACTCTAGACCTGAAATCTAGAAGCACAACCCGACAAAAGTAATAAAGTGACCTTCACTTCTATTACATCTCCATACTAAGCCTCAGATAACCAACTTTTGCGTTATTTTCCCACAGAAATCATATACTGCAAACATCCCCTTATAATTTCAGATTCAGCAGTAAGATTATGTGGCAGGAATCCCAGCTGCCTTAACCTTTCTTTTCCCATATGTGGCACTTTGTAATTGTTTCCTCCACAAAATTTCATGATTTTTAGCATCACAGTCTGTAGAGACACAAATATATTGTCCAGTGTTTTTGGTTCCTCTCTTTCAAAAGCATCTTCCACTATAGATAGTAGCCCATCTAATGTAGAACTCAAATTTTGATGTTATAAACTTTAATTAGATGTAAAAAAAAAACAGGTTCAATATGTTTAAATATGGTGAATTTGTGGATTGACACTATATACTGATATTGAACCCATATGACCTACCTGCTGCCTCAAATTCAGGGTCATTTGCTAAATATATGCGAGGTAGCATTATCTTGCTGAATGGTTATATTCTTACTTCCTCAATTTGGCCACTTTGCTTTAATAGTTGGGATTAACTTATAGATCAGTTTCTTTCTAACCACATCCTTATTTATGGAATTAATAGGTGTTAGAACAATGTACTACGAGTCCTATTTATACATGTATGTTTTGGTAGAATGTTTTCAACATACGAAATACCCTATTTTCCCATGAAATAAGACATTCTCCCAGATAGTCAAAAAAGGGTCTACAAACAACACGTGAACATAAGTTTGGGAAAGTAATGTTTGTTTTGGGTTACCCTATGGGGTTCAGTCTCATTAGGGGCGAGTAAGTACCTTGTCGTAGCTTTCGTGAGATAGAACCATTTCTCATCAATATGTATAATTTTATGCATGTCTTTGAATTTCATGTAACATTCTAACCTGCTTAGTCACCATCTCAGCCTCTTGTCTTTGGTTGCTGATGTTAAACTTGGATGGATTGCATTTGTGTGGCTCTTAATCTCTTTGTTAGCAACTGCTCTATAAACTGTACTTTTACTTTATAGCAAACCAGCAACAAAATTTAAAACGGTTCTAATTGTAGGAACGCCTTTAATGATCTGTCTTTTTTCCCAACATAAAAGAAAGACTTAGAAATTTTTAAATCCAAAATCGCTCTTCCTTCCTAGAAACCCTAAGTCATGATATTCCCTCTCCTACCCTCTACCAGCCCCTCACTCCGCCACCCTGACTGCACTGTCACTATCCCAGCCACCCAACTCTCACTCCCCATGTCGCCACCCTCACTCAACCACCGCCACCATTTCCTACCATCATCACCTCCACCATCTCCTTCGTCTAACCTCACACCTCTGCTTTGCCAAGAAGCTTTGCCGTGAAGCTCACCTCCATGATTTTATCAGTATCCTACGCCGTGAATTCCACCGTGAAGCTCGTCTCTGTCGTTCACAGGGAAACTCAATTCACCAATTAAATCTGCCACTCGCATTGAAGCCTGAGACGGTGGAGATCAATTGACAATGCCAAAGGCTTGTTGGAGATCGATCAGCACCGGCGTTCACCTCCATTGTTTGCTGTGAAGGCTAACTGGAAATTTTTTTCACTGCATCGCTATCGAAGGCCTTCATTAGAGATGGAACAATTGACACATTGACGTCAAAAAATGCCGCACATAGTTGTTGTTCTTATTGCATTGTTATTGGTGTTGGAATCACCGTTGCTATTTGGGTTGTTGTTCTGGGGTTTCCTTGCTGCCGGAAACTGATTTGCTTCCAGTTGGAAGATAAGAAATAGTTTTCGAGTTTGGAAACTGTTTATGATCTTATTGAAGGTAGTTATTTGAACCGCCTTTGATCAAAATCGATCAAAGGTGAAACCAGAGAAGGTTGTTCCAAAGTGCCTTCTCTGGTTCATTAGAACTGCATTTAATGGCCCCTTCCTCCACTATTGAATGCCTCAAGGTTGATGCATGTTTTTATTATTAGGGCCTTCTCGCCAATGACAGTGAGAGAAAGTATTCACAACTTCTTCTCGCTCTAGCTGGTGCCTGACCTGTGACTATATGTAATTAATTATTCGGATTGAAACTCCCCATTTTGTTGCAGCCTCTTTTCTGAAACCGATCATGATGCTGCAGTAGAAATGTCACAATCAGTAGCCTTTCGATGTCTGTTAAGTTCTTCATTTATATTCAAAGCCAAAACATTTCCTCAGGTCTATGATAAATTAACTTGAGCGCCCCAAAATTATTTGCTAGTCCAATTATGAACCAACTATAAATTTTGAGAACGACAAGGGAACTCAAAGTTGGATATTACAATGGTTTTTTATTAAATACCTTATTTATAGCTAAGTTAGATTTTGAATTCGGATGAACAGTGGCTTTTAATTTGTGCTTTTGGCTCCAATTTTTATTTTTGATTTTTTGGTGGGAACGATTATGAGCAAAACAAATTTCAGTATCTTCACTGTTCATAACTGTCACTATACATTGATTAATATTTCACTATTCACTGACACAAAAGTAACTTTCTGGGCTAACAAAACCCTATTTACGTCAGTTTTTTACTGTTAAAATTTTTAGCCAAAAAACTTCCCTATCCAAACTGATCTGGGACAGGGGGAGTATAGTATATTAATCATTATAAAAACTAATAGTTAGGATTTTTGTGCATATATTTTCCCAAAAATAATGACCTTGCATCTGTTGGGTGGCTTAAAATGAAGGGATATATACAAATATAACCTTATAGACTTCAATAAGTGCATACATAACCCTGAGATAATTTTTAGTGCAAAAAGAACCCTAACTACTACATAAGTGCAAATATAACCCAAAAGTTTATATTCCGGCATTAACTGGCTATTTCCAACCATTGACTAGCTGAAAATGACCTAAATTCCCTTTCATCCTAATACAAAAATTTGAAAGACAAAATTTCCTTTTGCCTCGCCGTTATTCCACCACTTTCGCTACTGCCGCTACCACCAGATCACCGTTGCACCACCAAATCCACCACCACTTGATCTCTGCCGCATCGCCACTTGGTCCCAGCAACTCATCCCCGGCCATCCAGGCTACCAGCCACCCGACCTGTCACATGTTAAACCTCGTCGCCTCGCCGACCACACAAGCCCCAGCTACCACACCATGACTCCTCGGCTACCTACAGCCTTCCCATCCACCACACCTTCAGCCTCGCCAAGTTGGACTAAAGTTTAGCCTCGTTCTTGCCTCACCTCAGCAAAACTCTGTCGCCTCGAAGTCTTACGCCACTCGCCACCCCACTCTGCCATAGCTCAATATCCCTATCCCCCGTCTGCCCTTGCCTTTGAGCACCGCCCTCCACCCCACCGACTCCCACCCTTTGCCTCCACATGCACCCACCACTGCCGTCCTAGCCCCACCGTCGTAGTAACATCCCTAGACCAACCATCGCCAAACCCCATCGCCTCAAAGCCCTACCACCATTCGCCACCCTGCTTCGCCATCGCTCAATCTCTAACTTGCACCTTCGTCGTCCTATTTTTTAGAATGTACACCGAGGGAGTTAGGGAGAAAATAAGAAACAAAGGTAGTGAAAATTGAGCCGGATGGGATTTTGGGTAAAAGCAATTTGTGTTAGGGAGTTTTGGGGTCAAAATAGGAAATTCATTTTTTTATTTTTCAGAGGGGTAAAATTGACTATTCACCTAAATCCAACCTAAATATTCCAGAAAGGGTAAATTTGCACATACATTAATTATCAAGTTAGAGAAAGTCCAAGGAAAGGAGGCTTGTCGATAGGCTTATGGACAGGCTAGGGGCTGATTTGCAAAATGGGGTATAGATTGTAATTAGTTATAAATTAGGGAAGTTATTGTAAATTATAATTTCTTTTTCATTTTCTTTTCCAAGCATTTTTTAGTGAACCATTGCAACTTCAATTTAACCGTTTCTTCTCCACATTTTTTCTCCACTTTACTTTTCGTTTTCTCTCTCCCACTTTTTCTCTCTTTTTCGTCATTGTTGCTCTATAACTTTCTTGCTTTTTCTTCACCAAATTTTTCATAGATTCTGTACTTTCTTCGCTATTCAACTTCATCTTGATTTCACTGTTCAACCTCAAGCTTGAATTCAGTAAGTTTTTCATTTCTTCTGCGTTTTGATGACTCTAGATTTCAACAATAAATTGTCATTCATATTTTATTGTTTGATAATCGTTTGCTTATTTACTATAGAGTATAGGTAGGACGAAGGTTAAAGCAGGAGGTCTTCCTCCAAAATCTGGTGCTGATATGACGAAGGGAAAAGGTTGTTTATCTTAAGGCAGAGAAGATGACTTAACCTTCTCCTTCCCCCAGTTCATTTTTTTTTGTTTTTCGTTTTGAATATTTGGAGTTCCGCGCGTTTTATTTCTTGTTGTGTGTGTATGTGTGTTTTTCAGTTTGTTGTTGTTGACTTTTTTACAGTATGCTTATTTTTTTTATTTGTAAGTCAGATCTGCATGTTTTGAATGTTCTTTATAACATGCATTTGTTTGTTTTAAATTTTCATGTGTTAGTATAACAGATGTATTAGTTAGCTACTCTATATTTTTTTTTACTTTATGATAGCTACTGGTTATTATACTGTGTGTACTTTTCTAATTTGATAGCATGTATTTATTTCATTACAAATTGCATATGTAAACATACATCATGCATTAGTTAGTTACATAGTGTGTGTCTCAGATTATATTTCTTATTTATTTAATGTTAGTTTATGAAGTTTTTTATATGTTATAATGCAGGTATATATAATAGATGCTGATTGTTGTAGTGTGTATTATTTTAGTTATGTTGCTCATATGTTTTGAAAAACTACGAAACTATTATTTTACTTTTATTTTTTGATTTGATAGCATGTATTTATTTATTTCATTAGAAGTCGCATGTGTTAGCATATCTTTTGCATTAGTTAGTCAAATGTGTGTGCATTCTTCTGATTTGATAGAATGTATTTATTTCAATAGAAGTTGCATATGTTAGCATAATTTATGCATTATTTAGTTATATTGTGTTCATGTCTTAGTTATATTGCTTATTGACTGTTATTTAAAAATACATTGCTCCTGACTGTGTATATGATTTTTAGTTTTTACTGGAGGAGTTTAAGGTATATTTCAAAATGTTGAACATGAAAAAATTTAAGGTGATTGTAATTTTTCTGTATTACATCTATTTACTTTTTTTAGTTGTTATATATATCTTAAATGTGTTACAGTGTTTAGATGTTGTGGCTTTTGTGAGGAAATCTAAGAAGAGGGATGGTCCGTCATTGCAGACTAAGCTGAAGAAGATTCGGCAGTCCTACACTTCTGGAGGTTGTTTTTATTTTCCTTATATATTGTATTTTATTTATGTGATTTTTTTGTAATTTCCTTATATAGTTTGTCCTTATGTTTTGCTGTGTAGTTGCCTCTTTGGCACATAGGTCTGCAAGAACTGGTGGTGTTGTTACCCCAGAGGTTTCTGTTGCAACTACTCCTACCTCATCAAAGAAGAAAATGTTGAAAGTTACTGTCAAGAATTGCAATTTGGTGAAGGTGGATCAATCCAGGATTTTAAAGACTTCGACAATGACACTTTGCTGAGTAATGTAGTTTGAATGAGTACAGAGGTAGTTGTTATTGATGAGGATGATGGTCAGTGGCTGTTGAGGTTGGTGGTTTAGTGGCTATTGAGGATGGGGGGTCAGTGGCTATTGAGGCTGGTTGTTTAGTAGATGTTCAGGCTGGTGGTTCAGTGGCTAGTGAGGTGGTTGGTGAGGCTGGGGGATCTTTGGTAGATGGGGGAGTGAGTGAAGCTGTTTATGATGTTTTAGATACAATGATTGAAAATGTTAGTGCTGGTGGTGAAGGGGTTAGGTCTATTGAAGGGTATGTTGAAGGTGTTAGGTTTGTTGATGGTATAGGGTTAGGTGGTGTTGAAGGTGGTACTAGTGGTGTTGGTGTTGTTGATGGTGGTGAGGGTGTTGAGGGGAATGATTTTTCTGAAGAAATTCATGCCGAAGTTGATGCATTTTTTAGGACAGTGTCAATGATTTGAATATGTTGAATAGGAATGAGAGTGGGTCTATTAGGGAGGAAGTTATACCTCATGTGGTTATTTATTTTGAAGGACAAAAGAAGAAAATGTCCCCAGCTGCTAAGAAAAACAAGGTAGTGTCTGAAAGTTCAAAGAAGCAGTCCTCGGTGAAGTTGAAGAAGAAGGGAAAGGAAGTAGTTGGGAAGTCGGTAGTTGGTGATTTGAAGAAGAAGGGGAAGGAAGTAGTTGGGAAGTCGGTAGTTGGTGATTTGAAGAAGAAGGCAAAGGAAGTTATTGAGAAGAAAAAGAAGGAAGAGAGTGCTAAGTTTGGTGAGAAACTGAAAGCGAAGTTGAAGAAGCCAGAAGATGAAGTTGGTAAAAAATATGGTGTGAAGAAGAAAGAAGATGTGTGGTTGGTGGTGTATCGGGTTCTAAGAAAATGGTGTCTGTTGACGAAGGTGTTGTTGATGGAAATTTGCCAAATAGCAGCATAAGCGTCCAAAAAAAATAGGTTGTTGAACGTGTTGATGAGTTGGGTAACACGTAAGTTTTTTTCTTTCCTCGGTATTCTTTGATTATATTATAGCCTGTATTATTTTTTTCATAAGATGTTGTTGATGGAAGATCTTCCAAACAACAGCTTAATCTTCCGAAGAAATAGGTTGTTGAACGTGTTGATGAGGAGGGTAACACGTAAGTTTTTTTTCTTCTATTCTTTCCTTAGTATTCTTTGATTATATTATAGCCTATATTTGTTTCATAAGATGTTGCACGTGTTACTATTCAGGTATTATTTGTTATTAATAGTTAGTATATTTTCAGTCTTGTTATATTTTTCTTACATGTTGATAAGAAACTGTATTTATTTGTTTACATGTTGCATATGCTAATATTCACAGTTTATTTGTTACTAATGCCTAATTAAATGTTTTTTCCAAAAAATTGTCTTTAGTGTTATCTTAGAACTTGCATTTATTTCTTAAATGTTGCATATGTCAATTTTCATGTTAGATACTGTGACTGGTTATTGTTTAAAATTTCATCTTTTTTTGTTAGATTTAAACTTATATTTTCCATGTTATTTTCTGACAATAATTCAAAACTAGTGCATGTTGTTTTAAAATAATGCTATTTTTAGTTAAACTAATGCAGTTGTAGTTCATAATTTTATTAACAGTTTTTGATTGTTTGTTGGACTGACCTTTGTGGTTTTCTCTTAGCCTGTGCATAGGGTCCGTCTCATTTTGAAATGAGACATGGAGGTTATTACTCACGCTTTGGTGCAAAATCTTGAGAAAGCAAATGCTAGTCCTGTTGTGTAACCACAATCGTAGCCACAACCCGAATCACAACCACAACAAGAAGGCACAAATGAGGATCCTAAGTATGTCACACTAGAAGTTACGGAAGACCCAACGACATATAAATTGGTTGATAAGATTGTTGATGAATACATGAGGAAAACCCATTCCTTGATTCCTTCATTCTCCTATAGGATTGAAGGACTTGATGATATGCAGCTTTGAATTTGATATCTTTTACTTATTTTTGGATGATCTGTAATCAGCTTATGTTGAGACTGATTTGTTTATGGGTGATACAACTTATGCGACTTTGAGACGCCATTTTAGGATTTTTTTATAGCTGAAGGTTGTTTGAAACAAATTCATGTTGAATATTAAGAAAATACTATTTTATGCTTATTAATACCAAGTTACATTTAAGTTATTTCATGTGTTTTTAATTTTATTGATTAGCTAAGAATATAAGAAAATAAACGCAATTGATGGGTTAGCAAATTATAGTTGTAAGACAACTAATTCTACATGTATTTAATGATTTCATATCACTAAAATTATGTGACACAAAATGCTAGTCGCTTATCAAATGTTGATTTTTGGATAAGCAAAACAAATGCAAGTTCTGGGTTAATAAGTGACAGTTGTAAGGAAACAAATATGTTATTCAGTGTAATGCAATTTTTTAAGTTAATGGAAAACAAATACAATATATAAGTAAATGAATGCAACATGTATCCTAAAAAATCCTACTTTTAAAGTGACTTTACGTCTGGCATTTTTGTACCAAATTCAGTAGTTTTCTTCCTTGGTTTTTCTTTTCCAATCCTAACTTCAGCCTTTTCCCTCTTCCTTTTGTCTTCACTTGGGTTGGATCAAGTACCTTAGGTGCACTTGTTATGGTGGTGTTGCATTGACTACTTGTGTTTGATTGTTCAATGTCATTGGTGTTTGAAACCAAGAATTCTTCTATTCTTGCTGAACAAGTTTCGAACATGTCTTTAAGGGTTCTTCTAGCTTCTGAGTTTCCTTCGCTTTTCAGAACTAAATTGTCACATTTTTTGGGCGTATGATTCCTCCATGAAACTAAACCATTGATTCTTTTTGATTGTTGTTTTCCTTGGCCAAGAACCTTGTCCCATATTTCTGTTTTGGCTTTTTTTGTCCATATTTAGAGGATGTACTCCTCTGGATTTTTAGTGATATAATTGAGGTGCAATACTCTAAGAATGTGAAAGCACAACATACCTGACACTTTAAAGCATTTGTATTTGCATGGTACTTCAACTGGCCCATCTTCATTTTTGTACTTGACTGTCTCATTTTAGATTCATCATGTTCTACGCTGACTTCATTTTTTTACTGTGGTTCTGAGAACAATTCCTTGACTTTAGTTTCCATTGCAAGAGAAAATTCGTTTTTGAATCCTTTGTACAATGCAAGTGTGTAAACATTTGCAGCATGTTTAACCAAACTGTACAGTTCCAGTAGTTGGAAAATAAATGCGCATTGTAAGTTAACAGTTTTGGGTTCTAAGCAAATTAATATATGTCGTTATTAAATGTACTGAATGTAAACATACCAGTTTTTTCCTTCAAAATTTGGCTTTGCTTTTGCACATGTATTTTCTTTGTCTGCTTTATCTCTCCTCCACTTTTTTTATTGTTTGGTTGAAGAGTTCAAGGAAGTGAGTGAGTGTAGTTGTTTTGTTTGCACCGAAGCATAGGGAGTGGTTGGTGCTTTCGCTCTTTTGTGATGATAGAATGTTGGCAGAGAAAATATGTAAGCTATATGTTGGGCTCCATTTCTCCCAAATTCCGCATAGCCGTTGAAATCATGTGTAATTTTCCAGCTTGTAGTTGACAATCATTGAGCTCCACATTTCTCAAATTTAGCTGGATCAACACATCCCTTCATACAATAGCATAAAGCGTTTTTGAATGATTCATCTTTATCCAATTTCCCATAATGTTGTATAGCATTCTGTTTTATGTGTCATTAGCACAACCTGGATTTTTGTGTTTTGAAAGACCTGAAAGTTGTACCCGGAAATGAAAGTTTATTAATACATGTATTGACAAGTAACTAATTTGTCATATAACATAATTTATATATAGTGCAAGCTAACAGGTGCATAAGCTAACATTCCCTATTTAGTTTTAGGTCTGTAAGTAATCAAAATTTCTGAAGGTGCATCATTTTAAGGAAACCTGTTTTTAAAGTAACAAGTAATGCTTATAAGCTATTTAATGCATGCTGCAAGGTAACAATTGCAGTTTCTAACAGACCATATTTAGTGTTAAGATTTGTAAGTAACAAATTTTCATAACATACCTTATTTATTGCTTTGCCCATTGCAGGATCTTAATCTCTGAATATTATGATAGGTCAGCCACACAAAAGTACCAGCCAGCTTATTTGCAATAAAAGCATAAGCAAACATTGTTATGTTCCAGTGATTTTTTATTCCAACTATTTGATCACAAATCAAGTTATACTTGTTTTTCTATACGTAGTGTCAAATATAGTGACATTCCCGTAGAGTTTGTTGCCTTCCAGCATTATTGAATCTCTCCAAAATATTGCTGATAGTCTTGCCTCCTCGTCGAACTTGACTTTGAAAAAGAAATCTTTATCCTTATCATTTATTTCCATGAGTGTATCAACAACTTTCTGAGTATCTCCACTTTCGATTATATCATTCGAAATTAACTCACAAAGTTGAGATGGTCTTTCATCGTATGCCCTAGATTTTCTTTTTCACCAGCTTAAAAAACCATGTATTTATATCCTACAGTATGTCTTAAACCTGCTTGTTCCATTGATGTAATGACCTTTCCTTTGTCTTCTGTAATCCTCCGTTCACTCCTACTGAGATACTGCCAGGTTAGTCCCGTTAACTCATGATTGTGTACGGTGATGTGGTGAGCCGCGATGAAATTCTAAGTAATTCAAACTAGCAGGTTGTTGGAAACGTGCTTTTGTTCCTCAATTTCATCGGAAAAGCGTCGGTTGTTGTTGGAAGACGTTGGAAAAGCAGGGAAATCTAATTGAATTGGTTGTAGCCATAGGCCTGCTTCTAATTTGTGGTTTTCTTCCTCAATTTCGTCGGAAACGTGCCGGTTGTCGTCGGAGGACATCGAAGAAGCAGGAGATCGCGATTTGGAGAACAATCGATGTAATCTAAGATGAAAAATCGGTGAAATCTGAAATTTGGAGAAGGAATATAGCATATATATATATATATATATATTTAGGCAGTTATTTTTGGGAAGAAGGAAAGACCCAGTTTCATCTTTTATGATCCGGTTTTAGTTTGTTATAACCCGGATCTAGATTTTTGGTATTATTTCTTAAATTTGCAAACAGGCCCCTCCCCGTCCATAAGTTTATGGACTGGCCTTCTGTCAGAAGACCCACTCATCTAGTTATATTTACACTTTCAATTAACAAAAAGTTATATTTACACTTTGTGTGAATTATGTAGGGTAATATATGTATTTTTCCTAAAATGAAAATTAGCATCAATGGAGGGAAATGTAAAGAGAAGAACAAGGCCTTATCCAGTTCAGCTGAATCGGAGCTGAGTTTAGTTGAGCTGAATTTATTATAGTTGAGAAGAGCTGGGAAGAGTTGAGTTGAGTTAGAAGAGTTGTGTCGAGTCGAGTTGAGTTGAGTTGAGAAGAACTGAGAAGAGTTGAGAAGAGATGATTGGAGTTGAGAAGAGCTGAGAAGAGTTGAGGAGAGTTGAATTGAACTTAACTGAGTCAAACTTAACTGAACTTAATCAAACTAAACTGAACTGAACTAATTGTAACTGAACAAAAATAGTTAAAAGAAAATAACGGTTAAATTATATTACATATTAATATTAATAACTAGTAATTAATAATAAATTATGATATAAATAATAATGCATGTGAACTTTTATCGACCTTTAATATGCTTGCATAATTTAGAACACTAATTAAAAATTTAGATTGAAATTATCAATATATTAATAGTAAATATGTTAAATACAATCAATTTAGCTATTTAATTATATTAAATATTAATATATTAATTAAATTAATAATCAATAATAAATCCTAAAATAAACAATAGCAAGTGAAACAAATATTTTATTTAAAAATTTAATACATAATATTAATATTAATTTTATGATGTAATTATAGAATTCGAACCCTAATGTTATCGAGTTTGAAGTGAAATGATTTTTTAAAATATAAAATTGCAAACAGTTCACAAACTCTTCGGAAGGGTAGTAAAAGTTGGAATGTCTTGACTTGTTGTTCATTTGACAAACTCTTCACATTTATAAACGTGGGATGAGAATGAAGTGTTCATGATGTCTAGTGCTATTTTTACTAATGAATATATGTAGGGAAATTTTATTTGGTGGATTATGGATATCCCAACACTCTTGGATATTTGTCTCTAA
>JAULKJ010157801.1:0-14652 GCA_032355405.1 Rubia balearica | reverse complement strand
ATTTGGGAACACTAATCTTAGAAGATGACATGGATAGGGTTGGTTTTGATATTTACAAATCTAAGCTCGATTCACCTAATCTTTCTCTTGTGTGTAAAGGCATAACCTTATGTGATGAATTTTCTCAATATGATAACTATTGTATGATAGATAGTGATGATCTCTTTGATGAAGCTCATGATGATAGTAATGAATATAGCCTATGTGATGAGAGTTTTGATGACTATGTGAGTGATGAAAGTAATCCTACATTGTACTTCAAATGTGATGATCATGTCGCTGAGACTATTTACTTGCATGATGTCAGTGATGATTTATCTAAGTTTGATCTTTTCCTATGATTACTAACATGCAGTGGTAAGTGGATAGTGGTGAGGATGTAAAACACCCTCGACCACCTCCTAAACCCAAGGAAATGGCTAAGAACTCAACATTGGCTAGGAATGGATACTCACTATTTTTGGCAAACAAAGTGCTCAAAGGTAAGGATGGTACCTTGTGAAATCCTCTTCACAAGGATTTCATCATGGGTAAAGTTGCCGATGCATACTCTGGAGACCCAACAATAGGTTCTTTCAAGAGAAATGCATGATAAATAAATAATTCATGAGGAAAACAATAAAAATACGGTGCTCATTCTTTTTTATTTTTAATGTCCTTTGGTAGATATATTTTGCATTTTTTAATGTGTGAACAAGAATTTTGGGATGAAACTCTTGTCGATTGATGAATTTGAGTTCAAGTATCGTTCTTTTTGAGTAGAACGAAATAGGGCTTGTTGACAAAGTTTCTTCCAAAAAAGGGAGGAAGAAGGAAAAGAGGTCACTATTCAGAAGGTAGCCTCATGCAAATACCTTTTGCAGGAGGGGTGCTTCATCCCAACCCATGTCAGTACAAGAGTAGCCTCGTGTCAGACCTCGTGTAGCTGTGATTTTTGGGTCAAAAATCCAAAATTGTAAAAATTTGAATTTTGCGCCATAGCATGCAAATTTTGGCCCATTAATTCAGAAAAAAACTTTTGTTTACTTCAAATGTTAGTGTAAATATTACATCAACACCTCTCTTATGCATAAATATATGGGTACTTTTGTCCTTTCCACTCTCAAATTTAAAAAATGTCATCCTTATCTCATTTGTACCTCCTTTCTAATCACCTTCTTTGCTGAAAGTAGTGATACATATAGTACACCTCCTCACACATAGGATTCATTTATCTCATTAAAATCTCTCAAAAACACTCACTCTGACTTCCTCTCGGTGAGACTCGAAGATTGGATCCTTTCTCTCAAAAGTGTCAATTTTTGCTTCTATTTCCGTGGCTTCTTCATCTCTTGGCTTCAAATTCCGGGTAATCCTTTGAGCTTTATGTTTACTTGTTTTATTTAGCATGATGGTGATGGTGATGTGATGAGAAGCTTGAAACTCGAAAATGTTGAAGTGTTTTTGAGAAACATTTTTGCATTATATCTTATGTTAAACTAAGTGTGGGGGAGCATGTGTGTCTATGCTTTGATGATATGATCTTCATTGATTATGGCAATTTAGGAGGGATGAGTTTTGATTGCATGATCTTGTTGATGGGATGCTATGATTTTTCATGGGTTTGTTGTTTACGAAGAATGTTTCGTGATTGAATAGCCTTTATATTGACATAACATGATTTGGATTGTTTTGGCTATTTTGGAAGAAGTGTTCTTTTTGAATAATTCTTGATAAATGCCTTCTATTATTCTTCCATTCCCACCTTTTTTTTTGTGATAGAATGTCTCCAAAAGAAATAGGTTGAAAAAAGGAACAACTTCCCGAGGTGACAATGGGAAGAAGCCAGCTAAAGTTGGGAGACAAGAGCGGGAGACTTCCCTTCCTCCTAACCCCGCTTGTGTTGTTGATGAGTTCATTTGATTGACCACCATTTCCAGGAGTGCTTCTCGGAAGTGGAAGTACTTGAGATGCCCGAAGCGAACCATATTGAGATGAAGTTTGCATGCCAGGAGACTTTGGGAGCTCTAGGCCTACTCGATCTTGTCACATACTTGCTAAGATGAATTAGCCTAGAGGGTTTCCTGGACAAGCATTCCAAGACCTGCATAGGTTGAACTTTGGAGTTTTTGGCCACCTTGGAGCAATCAAAGGATAATGAGGGGAGGAGAATCAACCATTTCCACTTGGATGAGAAGGAGTACACTATGTCGCATCGGGACATTGCCCAAGCATTCAGGTGGAAGTATGGGAAGGAGATTCCGAGGACATACCGACAAGGCTTTCAATTTTCTTTGTGCAAGTTTTGGAGAGTTCTTCCAGGCCTAGAGAGGAAGTATCTTTGCAAGAGCGTGATTGTCCATCTGGCATTGCAATATGTCCAACAGTTATTGTCCATAGGGGTATTCAGTCACGAAGAGCTTTCACAGTGTCCTAGTACGAATGTCCAAGTTCTTTGGGAGATGACTCCGGTGGGGGATTTTTTATCCCATCATAGTCGCGGCTTTTATGGAGGAATGAATGTCCATAGGAAACAAGAAAGGTGGAAAAATATCTATGGGTGGCATGGTCGGACTCTTAGCCCAACACTTGGGCTATCCGGTTCCTTCTTCATTTGCATTGGCGAATTTAGGTCTTTCGAGGACGAGGTACACTATGTATAAGTTGGAGAGAGCTCCTACGTTAGCTACCGGAGTGCACTGTTATCAACCAAAACACTATATTGAAGGATTTGTTTCTAGCACCAGATCCACATTTTGAGAAGGACTTCTACAGAGTCCTATCAAACCCGGACATAGACATTGAGGATGAGAATAGTGAGACTCCATATAGATCACCACCTAGTTACACTCACCTACTCGTGGATTTTCTTGACCAATTCCTCACTTTTGGGGAACAACTTGCTAGTTCTACCCAACTTGTACAGGAGATTGGTCACACGGTAGGTGGGATGAGCTTAAATTTTGAGGATTTTGGGTCTTAGCTAGGCTCTATGGAGGATACCATGCACATTTGGGAGGTTATCGGGCGGGAAATTAAGGAGGAGTTTGCTATTATGGATGAGAGGTCGGATGTCCAAGAAGAGGCCATTGAGCAACTGCTGAATAGATTTCACCTTTTGAGGCTCAATGGTTTTTGGGATGTCATTCCTATCGAGATGCGAGAAATGTGCCAAGAAGAAAAAATGAGGGGGCATGAGATACGATTCTTGAGGAGGGACCCTTCTGGGTCAGATGAGGGAGTTTCATTACTTCTCTTTCTCTTACTTATGATTAATATTGGTTCATTACATTGAGGACAATGCATATTTTAAGTGTAGGGTAGGGAGTAGTGAAACACTTAGGAGTTTTTCATCTCGGGATTCCTTTGTATTTTTGGTTTTTCTTGTTTGATGTTATTGGTGTCATCTTTGGTTTTGGGCAGTTGGTAGAGCTTTTGGTGGTGTGTTTTTTTTATTATCTTTTTGTAGTATGAAGCCCAACTTTGGGGATTTTGTGCTATATAATTTTTTTTATAACTTTTGAAAAAAAATTGAAAAATATATACCCGGCTAAGTTGGAAACCCGAAAGAACAACTTAGGAAAAAATGGGAAGAAATCCTGGAGGCTTGGCCCAACTAGGTTGAGTGCATAGGTTAACTTCTATTTGCATGCTACATTCCACTTGAATCTTTTCTTATTTTTGTTTACTCGAGGAGAAGTAAAGGTTTAAGTGTTGGGGATTGATATGAATCTTTATGCATGCGTTAACTTATGCATTTGACACATTTACTATCATGTTTTGGTTGGTTGATTGTAAGTTTTAGTTAGGTTTACACAACCATTATTTGTTTTCTTGTCTAAATGCCAAGTTTTGTAGACTTAATTGAATCTAAAGGACAATTTGTATTCACTGGAACCTAGATTTTCCTTTGTGATCTTTTTAGTAGGTTGCTCGTGAGTAATTTTTCATCATTTTTTGTATGAGGCTATTCGCGAGGTTGGAAGAAGATATTTGAAGGTCATTCGCAAGGATGGTAGAAGATATCGAAAGTCATTCACAAGGATGGTAGAAGATATCGAAGGCTATTTCGCAAGGATGGTGGTAGATTGAAGGCCACAGACTCTAAAGCATGGTAGCTGATGGAATTGATCCTAGGAAAGGCAGATTTGAAGTTCAAGAAGGCCAGGAACGTTAGGCGGTGCCAATCGGCTGAACTAGGAGAACGACACGATTCGTGCAAGAAACCAACACTAGTAGTGCAGGTCTGTACAAAGTGGCTTGCATGGTCTGCGCATTGTGGCCGTGCAAGTTCACATGGTCTATGTAAAGTCCCTTAAACGGTCCGTGCACATCCGTGTAGACCGTTACACCAAGTATTCAAAATCACTCCTAAACAACTAAGTATGGGCACAGACCGCTCCATTTTACAATGTCTGTGCCATTCCAAGTTCATAAAGTGAAGACCAGTCCACTGGATGTGAGAAATAGCACAGGTCGTGCCATGTTTTCTAAGCAAAAAGTCCTCCCAGCCGACGAGCCACGCCGAATGACACAGTTCCCATAAATCAGAATTTCAAGACCATGCACCAGCCCACGACCCATACAAGTCTATGCACCCTGCACGACACAAGGTTGCATAACTCGTGTTAGCTCGTGCAACCCGTGCCAGCATGAGGATACACGGCCATTGTTAGTCTATGCGGGCCGCCCTAGCACGGCCGTGCACAGACCGTGCCATTTTCCACTGGCTGCGTAAATTACTGCTGCTATGATTTTTTGGCCATTTTGGGCCTATTTAAGGCCCAATTCTCTACTACTATATAGGTTGACTTTTGTCTACTATGGTTTAAGGGAATGCCCATTTTTCATCTTCAATAGTAGGATAGAGATAGATAATACTCTTTCTTCTCTCTAGGTTCTTTTCCTTTCTTCTATTTATTTTTCTTTTCCCTAAAACGGTCGAATCCAATAAAATATTTGGATTCAATGCTTAGGGAGGAGTTAATTAATTTGGGGATTATATTTTTATTCATGTATTAATGCTTGTTTAATGAGATTTATTAGCTCTACCTAGCTATTTCTATGTGTTTTGTAATTATTATGTTCGCTTGTTCTTCATGTTCTTGCTAATTGCATGATTGTCACACTAAGTTAGCACACACCGTAGTCTACTTTCATATTGGTGCAATCATTGATACCCCCCTCCCCGGAAAGAAACCTAGATGCACTTGGGGTAACGATAGTCTGGAACCTTGTGGGTGTGTGAACATTGGTTTCTGAGTCAACGTTACGATCGACCATGCACTAGTAAGCCGGTTAGTCAGTCCAAAGGGTTACGGATTGAGATAGTTAAAGTAGAAAACTAGGGTTAGCTTTGCAACCCTAGAGCCATTGATAAGGTGCTTCACCCCCTTTTCCTTTTTAGGCCTAGTGAGAAGCGTTCGTGGTGTAGTGAACGAGAGGTAATCATATAGGGAAGACTCAGATCTGCGCGGAAGTTAGGATCATCGTTGCACTCCCCTAATTATGGAGGTGGTGCCGATGGAAGATTACATACGCATCCCACATTATAGGTAAGGGTAAGTATTGACCATCGACCATAGCACTCACAAATACTAGAGTAGGTTCGTAGTTCTCGTATATATGAAATCTTGGATTGAAACAATTTTAATCATGTTACGCAAATATTCCCCAAGTGCTATTTTATATAGTTTATTCTCGTGATCAATTGCATGTTAGTAGTTTTTAGTATCCCCCCAATGCCTGTTTTACCGACATTGATTATTTCTAACACGTGATCAGATTGATGACCTGACTGCAGCTGTGTAGTTAATTATTAGATTTCTAACATATGTGTGGACGACCCCGATACTTCACACTATCTTCCCCATTTGGTAGTGTAGTAGTAAAAATGGGAGAATTATTATAAATCTGTATCTTTGATCCCTTCAATTTAGAAAGAGCCACACAATTCTGGATTTTTGACAGCCAAGGCACAACTCTCCCTACAAAGTTAGTTAGATATCTCGATGTTGATTTTCTAGAGTCCAAGTCTCAAGCCAGGTCTGCATCTGTTCATCCGTCCAACATAGGTTTTTTTTTTTCCAAAGCACAAACACCGGTTAGTTGTTCCTCTGAGATATCGAACTATCCATTTCACAGCTACCCAATGTTCCTTCCTAGGCTTTGACAAGTGACTACTCACCACACAAGCCGCATGTGCAATATCTGGCCGTGTACATATCATGGTGTACATGAAGGTACCAACAGCTGACGAATATGGAACACCTCATATCTTCATCACCTATTGCACTTTGTTTCATGTCAAACTTGAAATGCCCGCAAAGTGGTACACCAACGGGTTTTTCCTTGTTCATGCAAAATCTTTCAAGAATCTTGTCAACATATGACCCCCCCAAGGTTGCTAATAAATAGACTTTTCATGGGAGATATACTAAATCGAGAGGGGACCATGATTAAAGATAAAAATATGTATGTTGTTCCTGTTCCTACTACTATACTACAAATAATGGTAGATAGTGGCAAGTACAGGGGTTATCCACAAAGATGTCAGGAATCTAGTAATCTACTAAACACAACCGTGGTCGTGTCGCCAATCCGACGACATGTTAGGAATAAAAAGTTTTGTGAAAATAACCATTTGGGGAGGGATTTTAACTATTAACTACAAACAAGCAACAAAAAAGATCAACTGTACAAAAAACACTCAGGAAATATTTTCGCAACATGGTTGATGTTATTTCGATCATCGATTTCATCAAATACAAGAACTTAACCCTATTCTAGTGTTTGTGTCACGTGGGGTGGACAATGGTAAAAAAAATCCCCTATCTGTCACATAGAGGTGTGCGCATAAAATCTTCCATCAGTCTCGCCTCCACAACTAAGGGAGTGCAACAACGGCTCTGCCATAATGCGCATGTCTGATTCTCCCCCGTGTGATTATGTCCCAAGCGAAACACCACGAATGTGCTACCCCTAGGCCTATAAAGGGAAAGGAAGTAGCCGTCTTATCGATGGCTTCTTGGATTAACAAAATAATTCCAGTTTGCTGCCTACTCTATCTCTACCCGCAACCCTTCGGATCTCTTGGTCGGCTAAATAGATGCATGGTCGATCATGCAAAATTAACAACGGTAACCTTCGTACACACGCCCAGTTCCAGACTATCGCACCCTAAGTGCATCTAGGTTTCCGTAACAGGGGAGTAGCAATAGTGAACCAACATGAAAGTAGACTTGATTGTGTGCCAATAAAGTGTGACTTTCATACAATTCATAAGAATATTAAGAACAATCCAGCATATTGACCAAAAATGCCCATAGAAATAGGTAGATCTAGAAATCTCACAAAATAAACATCAACTCATGAATACAAATATAGTCCCTAAGCTAGATCCTTCCTCCCTAAGCATCGAACCTAAGTAAGATAAAACATTTTTGGGAAAAAGAAAGGTAAAAAGATGAAAAGAAAATAAGTGAGATTGTTTTCTCTCTCTAACCACCTACTAAGATCTAAAAATGAGCATAAACTTTAACCCTAGTAGACAAAGGTCCATATATATAGTAGTAGGGAATTTGAATTAAAAATAGGCCAAAAAAGTGTCCAAAAAGCCAAGCAGCCGCTAAGGCCCATTCCAGTGCGGGGTGCTGGTCCAGGTACGGGCCATGCTGGACGTGTTACCATGGGGCACCAGTCCTGGAATGGGCTGTGCGGCTCCTTCTTGGTGCACCCCACGTTACTCGACGAGGGCCGCTGGCCGGGTCTTCATTTTCTCATTTCTGATATGCACCATGTATTGTTTTGCACGTTCTGTTTGCTATAACCTTGCTTTTCTCAATACCTTGGCGTGCCTTGTATCATTCTTCACACCCCGTTGACTGGTCTTAGCATTTGAGACTTGAAACGGCGTGCAATGTGTAAAACAAAACGTCCCACCCCTATACTTAGCCAATGTTTAGGTGAAAAGAGGGGAGCCTCGTGCCTGATTATGGAAAGGCCCATTCCAAGTGATACGCGTTGTGCCGGTTGGTGCAAGACGTGCTAGCTTTCGGTCCGCTTCAAGCATGTGCGATCCGCGCCGGCCGTGGCTGTTTTGCGCGGCTAACTTTTTTGCTTCACTACAGGTAAACCGTTAATCTGATTTGGGAGTTCTTGTAGTCAATTTTATAGCGCTCAAGAATATAAATCTAATGGTGACATCCTCAAGTACTTATTCTTCTTGTATTTTTCCCAGAACTCCGTGCAGTCTTGAACAACGTCCCCCGCCTCTTCTTTGGCCTTCTTGAACTTTGACTCTGCCTTTCTTGGTCCCAATTCCTTAATTTTACTAAGATGATTTGGAGTTCGTGGCCTTCAGTATACTGCTATCCTTGCAAATGGCCTTTGATATCTTCTAACATTCTTGCGAATAACCTTCAGATATCAACTACCATCCTAACAGATAGCATTCCACCAAAACAAAATGAAAAAGCACTCACGAGAAACCTACCAATTAGATCAAAGAGGAAGATCTTGGTGCTTGTGAATACAAGTGTCCATTATTCTCAATTAAGTGTACAAAATGCGGGATTTAGACAAGAAAACCAAAAGTGATCATCTAAAACCTTTGTCATGCAAACCTAACTAAAACTAGCAATAAACCAAACAAAAGATGATAATAAATGTGTTAAATGCATCGGCTAACACATGCATAATGGTACACATCAATGACGCCTTGAGCAAGATGGTAATAGTTGGATTCGATTCGTTGATTAGACACAAGGATGTGAAAGTGGAGGCCATTCCAGTCAGAAGTACAGTAATAAAAACTGTGTCAACGGTCCAAATAGAAGAAGTAAACTGGGTGACACCGTTAATAGATTACTTTGCAAGGGGAAAGTTGCCAACAGACTAGATACAAGCCAAAAAGTTGGAGTTGTGATCTCACAACTACATTTATGAAGGAGGAATCTTATACAAGAAGGGTTTCTTATCTCAATGGATAAAGTATGTAGGATCATCGCAAGTAGAGAAAATCTTAAAAGAAGTCAATGAAGGATTATGCGGAACGCATCAAGGGTCTAGAACAATTGCGAAAAAAATAATCCAGCCGGGTTACTATTGGCCAACTATGTTTAATGATGCGTACAACTTTGTGCTAAAGTACAAAAGTTTCCAGATCAATACCCCGATATTGCATAAACCACGGGCTTGTTTAACAGGAACATATTGAGCTTGGCCATTCGATAAATGAAGAATTGACCTAGTCGGACGTTTTCCAAACGATGTTGTCAATGCAAGATTTCTAATTGTGGCATTTAACTACTTCATGAAATGGGTAGAAGCAAAGCTATTAGGAAGAGTCACAACAGAAGTAACAAGAAAGTTCGTTTGGCAGAATATAGTGTGTCGCTTCAAGGTGCCACAAACTATCGTCACATACAATGACACATAATTCACAAGTGAGACCTTTACTAAATGGTGCTCCAAGTTAGGGATTTCACAAAAGTTCACATTTGGAGCTCACCCTCAAGAAAATGGTCAAGTGGAAATAACCAGCGGGATGATAGTTCAGGGTATCCAAAATAAGTTAGAAGGAAAGCAAACTGGTTGGGTGGACGAGATACCAAATATATAATATATATATATATATACCCTATGATCGTACTAAACTACTATTCGACAACCAATGGGAGAAACACCATACAATTTAGTCCATGGTCATGAGGCAGTAATACAAGTGAAAATCGAGAACTCAAGCCTTCGAGTAGAAGAATGCAAAGAGGAAGATAATCCCAAAATGATGAAGTTGGATTTAGACGAACTCGAAGAGAAAAGACAAAGGGCAATGATCACAGAGGTAGCGTACAAAGAAAATATGGCAGAGCATACAATCAGCAAGTCAAAGAGAAGCAATTTTATATTAGTGATCTTGTGCTGTGAAAAAAATGAAGCAAGCCTGGCAGAAGAAAAATGCAAGCTAAGCTCACAACGGGAATGCTCGTACAGGATAGTGAAAGTGCAACGATCCAACTGCTATAAGTTAGAAATATTGGATGGCAGCAGCGTCCCTAACACTTGGCATGTGATCAACCTAAGAAAGTTTTATGTGTTGATCCAAGGTGGAGGATAGGAAAAATCTAGTTGTATAGGAGTCATGAGATAATCATTAGTGATGTTTGCATCTTTGTTTAGTTTCGAAAGCAATATTATTGTAGCCGTAATTATAAATGTCTTAACGAATCTTTTGAGGCAAATAATTTTTCATTTCCTTTTCTTAAATCAACTTTTCAATTTTTCAAGCTATAGATCTTGCAACTTCGCAACCTTACTTTTGCAAGCCATAGATCTTGCACAAAAGTAGACATGCCTACAAAAACAACGAAGTAAGCAAGCAATAGATCTTTCAGTTCGTACAATACAAGCTCTCGAGTTCGCAAGCTATAGATCTTGCAACTTTGTTAACTTAACTAAGCAAGCCATAGATCTTGAAAAAGGGCAGATATACCAATAAAGATATAACGACAAAAGCAAGCGATAGATCTTGTAGGTTTTCACAATAATTAATTTTACAAGCGATAGATCTTGCAGAAAAGGGCAAATGTGCCCACAGAATCAGCAACATAAGTAAACAATAAACCATTTATCTTCGCATGGTAAATGTTTATGACCTTAATAACAAAAGCAATAGACCTCTTAGACAAACAAGGGCTAATGTAGAAAACATAACACTTTATGTTAATCGACAATGAACGAACCAGATTCCAAAATACAAGTCAATATAACAGAGAAGCACTACTTGAAATATTCCAAAAAATAAACTAGTACATCAAATAAAAGGAAAAAATTATCTGCGCCTGACCCGCAGGATGATCCAAATGAGGAAGAACCACCACAACGACGAGGTTGCTCAGCCTCGCTCTTCTCATCCAGAATATGTTCATACCGCCATTTCATATATAAGTAGGAAGGATGCCACATTAGACCCCTTCGCTCCATATGACCAAGATAACTTGCATAGTGCGCCTTAAAATCAGTTGTAGGGCCAAATTCATCGCAGTCAAGCTACATATTTATAAAATCAACAGTATCTTGACAATTCTTATTTGTAGACATCAAGTTTTGCACTTTTTCCTCTAGTTGGCGGATATACGACCTAACATAATCAGACCAATTAATCCTTTGCCCGTCGATATTCATAGTCAGGTCTTCTCGACCCACATAACCACGAGATGATGATGGAAGGGCCAAAGCTTATCTTTGTAATCCACACAAGCCTGTTCAAGCTGGTGCACACACGAGTCAAGACGGTTACACTCGGCACGAAGATGGTCATTCTCACTACGTAGCTGAGTATTTATAGCGAACTATTCATCAAATCTACTCCGCCACCTGGGTGAAGATGAATAAAGTTGATCACACTCATTCTATTTTTTCTCCAATTGATACAACAAATCGTCGATGCAAGAACACTGCTTATCAATATCAAGGTCTTTTGATGAGCTTCGCGGGCCTCGCTTACAACAAAATTCTTAGCCACTTCTTGCTGACTAAGCATCCTAACCATGCTCAACTATTAGCGCTGAATAAGGTTATTTTGTTCAGCAAAAAATTCTTACAATTCATGAACATAGTATTGAGTATCCTTTAAAGTCTTCTTCCACCCAACTTCAAGGTTATTAATACCGAGTAGCATATACTTCAGACGAATACATAATGATAGCACCCATTCTTGAACACGACTAGGAAGATTGAGCGAACGTATGTATATGCCGACAGATTCAAGATCGATCAAGCTACGACCTATATCCTTGTCCTAAGATTCAATAATGTAACCTTCGGGTACAAACCTGCTACAAGGGCATGGCATGGAAGATGGAGATGATGAGGAAGTTAGAATTTTCCACCCAATACACGATGTAATGGATTCAAATTAGAGAAGCAATCAGTAGAAACAAGCTCAAGATATTCCTTAGATAAGGACTGAGTAACTTCAATCATCTTAATAGGGCAATGTGAATGAGGAAATAAAACCCAAGGCAATAATGAAAATGAACATTAGATCCCAAATAGTCAAGACGTTTCAAAAACTTATGATCAACCAAAATATCAAAGCCATGCACATAAATAAATATGATGAGAAGTTGTAAAATTAGAATGGTGATGCATAATTAATATCCATAATGGTACAAATAGTGCAGACATACATCAGAGCATTGTTACAAATTATAACTAAAAAGACTCAAAATCCATAGCACTAAGATTAACTAATATTAGAGGGAGAACTGGACGAATGCTGGACAACGAGAGCTTAATCCTCCTTGGTAGCATGCTGAGGGGAGACATCAGTGTTTGCATTAGCCTCAGTGTTCGCATTAGTCTCAGCGTTCATATTGGCATTATGATTAGGAAGAAACCTAGGAAAGCGAGAACCAAATGGAAGACTTTCAAAATATTCAACTTCACACTTCTTCAGCTCAGCGACAGAGGGCAAAGAAGGAAGACCACCGAGGTGAGACAGCAAGGCATAAGGATGACCACCATCAGAAATACTATTAATGAAACACTCGTTAAGAAAAATCTTCTCTTGCTCCAATACTGCCTAAGACTTTGGGTAATTTCTTAGCTTTCAAAGGAGGGTTCAGTTCTCGCAGTTCGTCCAGAGCCTCACAGTACCCAACGTTGCCAGCGCACATAGTAACTTCCTCAAATAAATTGTTGAAATACTTCATTTTGATGAGTTGATCAATAAGGACTTAAGAGTACCGAGGTGAAACAGGACCATTGATCCGCATCTCCTCCAGTCGGAACACAACTTATTGGCTTCTTCTTAGCGGCCAAGACACACTCCTCAGCAGAGCCTGCATGCTCTTCAACAGCTTCAAGAGAGACATTAGAGATGCACACTTCTATTTGCTGGCCTGATATTTTTCAAGGAGCGTACCATCTCCCTTAGTGAACTGTGAAACTCGTTCGTGGACAAGCTGAAGACTTTCACCAATCTGATGATAAAAATACACAAACATAATAGTTAGACATCGTAGTAGAGAAAAACTGAATCAAATCAGATATAATTTAAAACTCTTAAGAGACATACCACGAGCATTGTCTCATGGAGTGAAAGTTTAGATAGAGTAGCGGGAATAGTTCCCTCTACCATTAAGTTATGGATTCAAGGTGGAATTTTGGGATGAGAATGACTAATACGCCCCATTTTCTTAGAGGGCTCTAATGCGCTTGAGGATCCACCAGTTCTATCCTTTTTCCTTCTTCTTTGAGAAATATTAGTAACATTGCTAGCAGCTACCTCCACCTTCATTAGTGATAACCTCAGTAATTATTAGCTGAGAATTTACTTCGGCAGCTTCTCGTGTGAGCCAACAGTTGCAGTGTTGTTGTGTGTTTGGGTAGGCGGAGCTTCAGGCTTCCAATTTTCATCATTAGAAAAGAATTTCCTCTCAACGGAACGCTTAGCTAAATTCATTTCTGCAATCCAGTGTACAAAATAAATCAGACGAACACGTAGAGATAATAGGACAATGAGAAGTAAGAGAGATATAACTAGGACAAGGGAAAATGGTAAGATAACGACAAACAAACACCTTCACTCTCATAATCAACATAGCGAAGACAGATCGAATGTTCGTTGAGTGTTAATACAACCTCAGACTCAGCATTAAGGCGAACCCCTGCCTTAGAAAGTTTGGATTTGGAAACATTATAATTCCAAACTGGCAAAGCTGGTTCACTTCCATTACTAATTTTTAAGAAGATTTTTTTGCGCCATACACCACGGTTATTAGGAAATCCACTGACAAACTCGATATTGGGAATGACTAGATAAAGGGTGAATTTGTCAGATAAATTTTTCACCTTGCGAAATTGATAAAGGCTACATAATAGGTCAATTAAAAAAGGAATTTGAGCTGCCTCGCACACATGACAGAAAACAACAATGATCGATACAGCCTTACGGTGAAGCTGAGATAATGCGACCCGGTAATGTCAGAGTAAATATACGATGTGCTGAGAGAGAGGAAAAGAAAGTCCAGATTAAGATAGTTTAGATAACAAGAGATTAATCCATAAGGAGGAGTGCGAACACTCTCAGAACTATCAGGGGACTTAAGCTCATAGGAGGACAAAAAAGGAAAACTATTTTTAAATTATCGAAGTAGTAATCGAAAAGAATACTAATGATGGTAAAAGGACTGGTAACATAGTCGGAATCCTCCCCGGAGTTGACATCGTCAACCGGAACATCTTTTGCGAAAGGTTCACCAACATTAGGGATAGATATTGAGGCAAACATAATTTCTAAAATTCAGACGAAAACTCTATCGATCAGAATCACGGAATGCAAAAAGGTATATTCTGGTAAAACTAAGGAAAAGAAACACAGAATACACTCAGAGAAGAAAAATAAAGAAGAACGGAAAAGAAGGAAAGCAATCGGAGAACTCCTACACCAAAATTGAGAAACAATGGAGACGCTGCACAAGTTCACAATTATAAGAATTGCCTGAGAAAAGGAGGAGATTAAGAACAAGGAAACTTACGAGTTGATGTACGATGAGGAGCTGGGCCGATAAAGAAGGCAGGACGAGGATGAGGAATCCAAAAGGGTTAAGGAATAATCCAAAGGGGTAATATACAAATATAACCCTATGTATTTGAGAAAGTGCAAAT
>JAULKJ010157587.1:0-14654 GCA_032355405.1 Rubia balearica | reverse complement strand
ACAATAACTAGGATGGGATTTAGTATGAATTACGGAGCATTGGGGGCAATTGACCTACACTTCCAAACCTTCTATGTATTATGAAGTACGACTTGTTGTGAAGATGAATCTCCTATCCTTCTTTGATAGTAGTTTACTAGAGTGAATTCGACATCTCTAGATAAACCTCACTAATAACCCCTTAGTAGTTCAACGCCTAAAGGTATCCTATTAATGACATTAAGCTCAAAGAATCAACAAGCTTGGTAATACTTATAAACACTACACCGTATTTAAGAATTAAACCAATTCATGCATTTACACAAGATTAACCAAGAATGTTCAACGCTCTTTAACTTCTCTCATTTGCTACAAAAATAAACATGACGAAGAATTCAACATCACCACATTTACCTAGCACTCATCAAATCACCAACAACATTAGAAGCCCCAAATCATGCTTTTGGATTTCATGTCAAAGAGGGAAGAACTGATTACTTTCTTCAAATCCTAACACAATATCATACAAGAATTTCATATACTCAAACTTCCAATATCATAAATGAAGTCAACAACCCATTTCAACACAATAAATGCACAATAGATAAAGCTTTAAATAGCTTATAAACAAGTCTCAAGACATGGGTTTGGAAGCCCAACCAATTGCTAACAAGGTTAAGTTTAGCTAATACAAATCATACTAACATTCATAGAGAAATTCATACATAAATAAGGAGAGAAATGAAGAACTAGGGTTTGAGGAGGAGGATTTTCGGCCAAGATAAAGATGAAATGAAGATCAGGTATAAGGGGTATTTATAGTCCACAAAAATGATAAGAATAATGGTCAACTTGGGTTACGGGCGCGCGGAGGGACGACCCGAGCAGAGATGTTTCAAAGACCGTGAATCCGAGAGGGAACCTCGCGGTTCAGATTCTGGCGCGGAGACCTGGGCGCTGGCGAGAACGGTCCAGTGTGTGGGCGCACGCGATTAGGCGATGCCCGCCCTTTTTTCATTCTGAAGCCTTCTTTCGTCATGGTTTTGGGAGCGCGGTTGAAAGCCTGGTCTACGCGCTAGATCATCTTCACCCGCCCTGCCAGTCTTCGCATCGGTCGGCTATCGTTCTTCAAATTCGAACTTTTCTTCTACCAATTTGTATTGGCCTTCACTTCAAAACCCTTATTTCCTTATGAATCTTAATTCTTGAATCTTTCATTCTGACCATAAAAGATCTTCCGCATACACCTTAAACTAGAGACTTAGGATATAACTCCTAGATCATCATCTTAACTTTCTTACCAATGAAGCATCCATTATTCTTACACAAAAGCTTAGTCTATTAGAAATATGTGTTTCAAATGTGCTAAAAATAGATGAGCACATCACTCATAAGGATACAAAAATCCATTAGACTAAAACTAGGTTACAAAATGAAGGATTTAGATACAAAAACTGAAAATGGTTATCCAAACCCCTTATGATGTAAAACTGCCTAAATCTAGCAATCATCCAACAAAAAGATAACAAAAAAGATGTTAAATGCCTCGGAAAATACATGCATTTGACATTTCATCAGATACTTCTAAAAGTACATCACAATAAATTTTACCTTCAATACAGTTTCATAAAAGGTCAAAAAATTAGAGAAAGTAAATATATTGCTATCATATGCCAGCTCATTTAAAATAAATTTACAGCTAGGGTCCTAACTCCTTCTTCTCGGATAATAAGACTAGTCATGTTAGCTATTTTCCTTTATGAAATCAAAAAAATCAGCAGAAGTTTCTTCAGGGAAGCCCAAGTTAGATTTTTTTACTTCAGATAAAGCTAACTTCACATAAAATGTGAGTTATTTATTTTCTCCACTCCACCATTTACTCTGAGTTCATCTGGAGATTCACATACACCAACAAAAATGTCGCACAAAAGGAAAAGGCAATCTTTAACAATATCTTCGTGCGATATTTTCCTTGATCCATGCACTACATTGAGGATGGACTCCCTCGGGAAGTTATAGTTAAGGTTCTTTTTTAGGGCAAGAGTTCGAGAAAATATCTCCTTAAAAAATGCTCAGAAAGTATTGAAACAACATATTACTTAGAGACTTTAGGTCACACGGACATTGCAGTTTAAGTGTAAAATAATTGTGGATTCATTGAATATTTTTAAAATTTAAATCCATATTAGTGAATATTTTACGTGGATTTAAGAACAATTTTACATACAAGTGCTAACGAGTGCAGATTCAATGCCAAAAAATACTTTTTCTTCTTTTGTCGCCTCTACAACTGGAAGCAAACAAACTTCAATGTGGGTGACTAACATATATTCCTATCATATGTCAGCTCATTTCAAATGATCTCTGCAGCTGGCTCCCTTATTATTTATCATTCAAACACTAAAATTAACCTCCATGTGATCATAAAGAATGCTTCTCTTAAACTAGAACTCTCATCAGAATGCTCCCCAAAGATCTCCCTTTATCAAACCCAAACACAAGTAACAACCGCGCCAATGTGATATCTCTGAGGAGTAAAAATAACAGTGACTTGAACAGCATTCCGTTGGATTCCGATTCTTCTAGGGATTATGTTTGGGATGTGTACGTTGGATTCACCATACTTAAAGGAAAGAGCTGAGAGTACTACATGAAAAACTACTCTACTATCATAGGCCGGAGCTGAAGAAATTCACAATTAATATCTAAATTGACGTAGACCTCCCTAAATGGGTGGAAATGTATGTAAGTTCTAGTGGGTGAGATTAACTATTTTCTTATTAGGATTTAGTCTGGGTCGAGTAAGGTCTTTTCTTTTATATAGTTTGGTCATTTTCCATGGTATCTTGGAATTATTAGTGCAAACACTTTAACCATTGTAGTTTCAATCATCTTGCTCGATTACTGGAATTTGCACAAAAGCTTGTGCATATTATGTGTCTTGTTTTTTTCTTCTTGGACATCCCCCCTCCCCCGCGTAACTTCTTATAGGTGAGTTCGAATTTCCATAATCAGATAGTTAAATCCAGAATTTAAGCAAGACTTTTATAAATGCTTTACAAAGAAAATCTTAAGAATGTCAATTGAATGCTAAATTTATAAATACCTACAATCTAACTTATGAGGACTCATCAACAAAATGAAGATCAAAGCTTTAATTACACCTCCTCAAATCATTTGGGGGACACCCATCCTAATTTTCTTATTGATTTTCATGCATAAATTATGATGTGAAAAGAATTTAAAAATCCCATCAAAAGTAGCATTACTTAATGAGTAATTTGAACGCCTTGTGCGTGCTAAAACCTCATTGAGATACTTCTGAAAGTACATCACAATAACTTTTACTTTCAATAGAGGTTCATAAAAGATGATAAAATTGGAGAAGGTATATATATTGTTATCATATGCCAGCTCAATTAAAATAATTTATGCAGCTACGGTCCTAACTCCATCTGCTCGGATAATAAGACTAGTCATGTTAACTATTTTCCTTTATGAAATCCAAAATTATCAGTAGAAGTTTCTTCAGGGAAGCACATGTTAGATTTTTTACTTAATATAAAGCTAACTTCACAAAAAAATATGATTTATTTATTTTCTCCACTCCACCATTTACTATTAGTTCATCTGGAGATTCACATACACCAACACAAATGTCACACAAAAGGAAAAGACAATCCTTAACAATATTTTCGTGCAACATTTTCCTTGATCCATGAACTACATCGAGGATGGAGTCCCTCAAAAAGTTCTAGTTCATGTTATTTGTTAGGGAAAGAGTTCGAGAAAATATATCCTTTGAAAATGCTCACAAAGTATTGAAAAAACAACATATTACTTAGAGACTTTAGATCATACGGACATTGCAGTTTAAGTGTAAAAGAACTTTGGATTCATTGAATATTTTTAAACTTTAAATCCACATTAGTGAATATTCTATGAGGATTAAGAAAATTATTTAATAAAAGTGCTAGTGAGTGCAGGTTCAGTGCCAAAAAAAACAATTTTCTTCTTTTGCCGCCTCTATAACTGGGAACATAAAATGTTAATGGGGGTGGCTGACATGTATTGTTATCATATGTCAGCTCATTTCAAATGTTCTCTGCAGCTGGGTCCCTTATTATTTATCATCCAAACCCCGAAATAAACCTCAAACCCAACCACAAGCAACTACGGGCGCCAATGTGATATTTTCGAGAAGCAAAACTAGCGGTAACTTGATATGAATTCTGATAGATTCAGATCGTCTAAGGATTATGTCCAAGATGTGGACGTTGGATTCTCCATACTTAAAGGCAAGCGCTTTGAGTACTACATGAAAAACTACTCCAAAGCCATAGGCCGCAGCTGAAGAAATCCACAATTAACATCTAAATTGACGTAGACCTCCCATAAATGTGTGGAAATGTACATCAGTTCTAGTGGGTGAGATTAATTATTTTCTTATTAAGATTTAGTCTGGGTCGAGTTAGGTCTTTTTCTTTCATATAGTTTGGCCATTTTCCATGGTATCTTGGAATTCTTAATGCAATCACTTTAACCATTGCAGTTTCTATCATCTTGCTCGATTACTGGAATTTGCACAGATACTTGTGCATATTATGTGTGGGTATTTTCTTCTTGGACATCCCCCCTGCAACTTATTATAGGTGAGTTCGAATTTCTATAGTTGGATAGTTAAATCCAGAATTTAAGCAAGACTTTTATAAATGCTTTTCAGAAAAAATCTTAAGAGTGTCAATTAAATGCTTAGTTTATAAATACCTATGGTCTAACTTATGAGGACACATCAACAAAATGAAGATCGAAGCTTAAATCACGATGCCTAAAAGCATTCAGGAGATACCCATCCTAATTTTTTTGTTGATTCTCATGCAGACATTATGATGTGAGAAATATTGATAGATCCCATCAAAAGTAGCATTACTTACTGCGTAATTTGAACAACTTGTGCATGCTAAAAATTCATTGAGATACTTCCGAAAGTACATCACAATAACTTATACCTTCGATACAAATTCATTAAAGGTCGGAAAATTTAAGAAAGTATATATATTGCTATCATATAGCAGCTCATTTAAAATAAATCTGCAGCTAGGGTCCTAACTCCATCTGCTCGTCTAATAAGGCTAGTCATGTTAGCTATTTACCTTTATGAAATCATAAATTATCAGCGAAAGTTTCTTCATGGAAGCGCAGGTTGGATTTTTTACTTCAAATAATGCAAACTTCCCCTAAAAATGTGAGTTATTTATTTTCTCCACTCCACCATTTACTCTTATTTCATCTAGAGATTCACATTCACCAACACAAATGTCGCACAAAAGGAAAACACATTCCTTAACAATATCTTCGTGCGATATTTTCCTTGATCCATGAACTACATTGAGGATGGACTCCCTCGGGAAGTTATATTTCATGTTATTTTTTAGGGCAAGAGTTCAAGAAAAGATCTCCTTTGAAAATGCTCACGAAGTATTGAAACAACAACTTATTACTTACAGACTTTAGGTCATACGAGCATTGCAGTTTAAGTGTAAAAGAACTGTGGATTCATTGAAGAATTTTATAATTTAAATCCATATTAGTGAATATTTTATGTGGATTTAAGAATAATTTTTAATACAAGTGCTAACGAGTGCTGATTCAGTACGAAAAAAATACTTTTTCTTCTGTTGTTGCTTCTACAACTAGGGGCAAACAAACTTCAACGGGGGCGACTGGCGTATATTGCTATCATATGTCAGCTCATTTCAAATGATCTATTCAACTGGCTCCCTTTTTATTATCCTCCAAACCCCAAAATCAACCTCCCTGTGATCATAAAGCACGCATCTATTAAACTAGAACCCTCGTCAGAATACTCGCCAAAATATCTCCCGTTATCAAAACCAACCACAAGAAACTACCATGCCAATGTGATATCTCTGAGGAGAATAACTAATAGTAACTTGAACTGCATTCCGTTGGATTCGAATTCTTCTAGGGATTATGTTCGGGATGTCGAGTTTGGATTCGCCATACTTAAAGACAAGTTCTTTAAGTACTACATGAAAAACTACTCCACTGCCATAGGCCGCAACTGAAGAAATCCACAATTAACATCTAAATTGACATAGACTTCCCCTAAATGGGTGGAAATCTATGTCAGTTCTAGTGGGTTAGATTAATTATTTTGTTATTAGGATTAGTTTGGGTCGAGTTAGGTCTTTTTTATTTTATTTAGTTTGGTCATTTTCCATGGTATCTTAGAATTCATAGTGCAATCACTTTAACCATTGTAGTTTCTATCATCCTTCTCGATTACTGGAATTTGCACAGATACTAGTGCATATTATGTGTGGGGTTTTTTTCTTGGACATTTCTCCCCCAGTAACTTATTGGAGGTGAGTTCGAATTTCCATAGTCGGATAATTAAATCTAAAATTTAAGTAAGACTTTTATAAATGCTTTACAAAGAAAATCATAAGAATGTAAATTGAATGCTAAATTTATAAATACCTACGAACTAACTTATGAGGACATATCAACAAAATGAAGATTGAATCTTTTATCACACTTCCTAAATGCATTCGGGTGACACCTAGCCTAATTTTTTGTTGATTCCAATAGAGATATTATGATCTGAGAAGGATTTAAAAATCCCATCAAAAGTAGTATTACTTACTGAGTAATTTAAACGCCTTGTGCATGCTGAAACCTCATTGAGATACTTATGAAAGTACATCACAATAACTTGTATAGGTTCATAAAAGGTCAGAAAATTAGATAAAGTATATATATTGCTATCATATACGAACTCATTTAAAAAATCTGCTGCCAGGTACCTAACTTCATCTGCTCGGCTAATAAGACTAGTCATGTTAGCTATTTTCCTTAATGAAATCCAAAATTATCAGCGAAAGTTTCTTCAGGGAAGCACAGGTTAGATTTTTTTACTTCAGATAAAGTGAAATTCACATAAAAATGTGAGTTATATATTTTCACCATTCTAACATTTACTCTTAGTTCATCTAGAGATTCACATACACCAACACAAATGTCGCACAAAAGGAAAAGGAAATCCATAACAATATCTTCGTGCGATATTTTCCTTGATCCATGAACTACATTGAAGATGGACTCCCTCAGAAAGTTCTAATTCATGTTATTTGTTAGGAAAAGAGTTCGATAAAATATCTCCTTCGGAAATGGTGACAAAGTATTGAAACAACAACATATATATTAGAGACTTTAGGTTATACGGGCATTGCAGTTTAAGTGTAAAACAATTGTGGATTAATTGAATATTTTATAATTCAAATCCATATTAGTGAATATTCTATGTGGATATAAGAACACTTTTTAATACAAGTGCTAACGAGTGCAGATTCAGTGCGAAAAAACACTTTTTCTTCTCTTGTCGCCTTTACAACTATGAGCATACAAACGTCAACGGGGGTGACTGGCGTATATTTTTATCATATGTTAGCTCATTTCAAATGATCTCTACAACTGGCTCCCTTATTACTTATCATCCAAACCCCAAAATCAACCTCCCTATTATCATAAAATGTTCCTCTGTTAAACTAGAACCCTCGTCAAAATACTCCCAAAAAGATCGTTCGTTATCAAGCCCAAACACTAGCAACTACCACGCCAACATGATTTCTCTGAGAAGCAAAACTAATAGTAACCTAAACCGCATTCTGCTGGATTCGATTCATCCAGGGATTATGTTCGGGATGTGGACGTTGGATTCGCCATACTTAAAGGCAAACACTTTGAGTACTACATGAAAACCTATTCCACTGCCATAGGCCGCAGCTGAAGAAATCCATCTAAATTGGCATAGACCTCCCATAAATGGGTGGAAACGTATGTGTGGGTAAGCATAATTTCTAGTGGGTGATATTAATTATTTTCTTATTAGGATTTAGTCTGGGTCAAGTTAGGTCTTTTTCTTTTATATAGTTTGGTCATTTTCCATGTTATCTTCGAATTCTTAGTGCAATAACTTTAGCCATTGTAGTTTCTATCATCTTGCTCGATTACTGGAATTTGCACAGATACTAGTGCATATTATGTGCGGGTTTATTTTCTTGGACCTTTCTCCCCCATAAACATATTAGAGGTGATTTCGAATTTCCATAGTTGGATAATTACATTTAGAATTTAAGCAAGATGCTTTACAAAGAAAATTTTAAGAATGTCAATTGAATGCTAAATTTATAAATACCTACGTTCTAACTTATAAGGACATATCAACAAAATGAAGATCGAAGCTTTAATCACACTGCCTAAAAGCATTTGGGGGACACCCGGCCTAATTTTCTTGTTGATTCCTATAGAGACATTATGATGTGAGAGGGATTTAAAATCCCATCAAAAGTGGCATCACTTACTGAGTAATTTGAACGCCATGTGCTGAAACCTCATTGAGATACTTTTGAAAGTACATCACAATGACTTTTACCTTCAATACAGGTTCATAAAAGGTCAGAATATTGGAGAAAGTATATATATTGCTATCATATGCCAGCTTATTTAAAATGATCCTGTTGCTTGGGTCCTAATTCTATTTGCTGCTAATAAGACCTATCATGTTAGCGATTTTCCTTGCTGAAATTCAAAATTATAAGCGGAAGTTTCTTCACACAGGTTAGATATTCTACTTAAGATAAATATAACTTCATTTAAAAATGTGAGTTATTTCTTTGCTCCACTCCCCCATTTACTCTTAATTCATTAGGAGATTCATAAACACCAACACAAATGTTGCACAAAAGGAAAAGGCAATCCTTAAATATATCTTCATGCGATATTTGCCTTGATCCAAGAATTACATTGAGAATGGACTCCCTCCAAAATTTCTAGTTTATGTCATTTATTAGAGCAAGGGTTCGAGAAAAGATCTCCTTTGAAATTGCTCACAAAGTATTGAAACAACAACAAATTCCTTAGAGACTTTAGTCCCTATGGACATTGCAGTATAAATGTAAAAGAACTTTGGATTCATTGAAGATTTTTATAATTTAAATCAATATTAATGCATATTCTATGTGGATTTAAGATTTTTTTAATACAACTGCTAACGAGTGCATATTCAGTGCGAAATAAACACTTTTTCTTTTTTTTGTCACCTCTACAACTAGAGCATACAAATATGAATGGGGAAACTAACGTATATTTCTATTATATGTCAGCTCATTTCAAATTATCTCTGCATCTAGCGCCCTTATTATTTATCATCCAAAGTCCACAATCAACCTCCCTGTGACCATAAAGCACGCCTTTTTAAACTAGAACCCTCGTCATAATACACACCGGAAGATCTCCCGTTAGCAAACCCAACCACGAGCAACGACTGCGCCAATGTGATATATCTGAGGAGCAAAACTAGCAGTAACTTGAAATGCATTCTACTAGAATCGGATTTGGATAGGGATTATGTTCGGGATGTGGACGTTGGATTCTCCATACTTAGAGTCATGCGCTTTGAGTCCTACAGGAAAAACTACTCAACTTCCATAGGCCGAAGCTGAAGAAATCCACAATGAACATCTAAATTAAGGTAGACCTCCCCTAAATGGGTAGAAATGTATGTTAAGGTAAGCGTAAGTTATGGTGGGTGAAATTAATTATTTTCTTATTAGGATTTAGTCTAAATCGAGTTAGGTCTTTTTATTTTATATAGTTTGGTCATTTTCCATGGTATCTTGGAATTATTAGTGCAATAACTTTAACCATTTTAGTTTCTATCATCTTGCTTGATTACTGGAATTTGCTCATATACTAGTGCATATTGTGTGCGGGGTTTTTTCTTGGACATTTCTCCCCCCGGTAACTTATTAGGGTGAGTTTGAATTTCCAAAGTCGGATAAATAAATCAAGAATTTAAGCAAGCCTTTTATAAATTCTTTACAATGAAAATATTTAGAATTTCAATTGAATGCTAAATTTATAAATACCTATGAACTAATTTATGAGGACGTATCAACAAAATGAAGGCCAAAGTTTTAATCACTGCCTAAAAGCATTCGGGTGACACCCGGCCTAATTTTCTTGTTGATTCCCATTGAGACATTATGATCTGAGAAGGATTTTAAAATACCATCAAAAGTAGCATCACTTACTGAGTCATTATAATGCCTTGTGCATGCCGAAACCTCAATGTGATACCTCTGAAAGTACATCACAATGACTTTTACCTTCAATATAGGTTAATAAAAAGTCAGAAAAATGGAGAAAGTATATATATTGCTATCATATTCCAACTCATTTGAAATGACTCTGCGGATGGGGTCCTAACTCCATCTGCTCATCTAATAAGACCAGTCATGTCAGCTAATTTTCTTGATGAAATCTAAAATTATCAGCAGAAGTTTGTTTAGGGAAGCACATGTCAGATTTTCTATTTCAGATAAAGCTAAATTCACATAAAAATGTGAGTTATTTCTTTACTCCACTACCCCATTTACTCTTAGTTTTTCAGGATATTCATATACACCAACACAAATGTCGCACAAAAGAAAAAGGCAATACTTAAATATATCATTGTGTAATATTTTCTTGATCCATGAACTACTTTGAGGATGGACTCCCTCAGAAAGTTCAAGTTCATGTTATTTATTAAGGAAAGAGTTCGAGAAAAGATCTCCTTCGAAAATGCACACAAAGTATTGAAATAGCAATATATTCCTTAGACACTTTAGATCATAAGGACATTGCAGTTTAAGTGTAAAATAACTGTTTATTCATTTAATATTTGTATAATTTAAATCCATATCAGTAAATATTCTAAGTGGATTTAAGATTTTTTTTTAAATTCAAGTGCCAATGAGTGCATGTTCGGTGCGAAAAAAACATTTTCTTCTTTTGTCCCCATTACAACTGGGAGCATACAGACATCAATGGAGACGACTGACGTATATTGCTATCATATGTCACCTCATTTCAAATGATCTCTGTAGCTGGAACCCTTATTTTTTATCATTCAAACCCCAAAATCAACCTCACCGTAATCATAAAGCACGCCTCTGTTTCACTAGATCCCTCACCAAAATACTCTCTGGAAGATCTCCCATTCTCCAACCCAACCACGAGCAACCACCACACCATGTAATATCTCTAAGGAGCAAAACTAGCAGTAGTTTGAACTGCATTTTGCTAGAATTGGATTTGTGCAGGGATTATGTTCGGGATGTGGACGTTGTATTCGCCATACTTAAAGGCAAGCGCTTTGATTACTACATGAAAAACTACTCAACCTCCCTGGGCCGCAGCTGAAGAAATCCTCAATTAACATCTAAATTGACGTAGAACTCTCCTAAATGGTTGGAAATGTATGTTTGGGTAAGCGTAAGTTCTTGTGGGTGAAATAAAAAATTTTCTTATCAGGATTTAGTCTGGGTCGAGTTAGGTCTTTTTCTTTTATATATTTTGGTCATTTTCCATGGTATCTTGGAATTCTTAGTGCAATCACTTTAACCATTGTAGTTTCTATCATCTTGCTGGATTACTGTAATTTGTACATATACTAGCGCATATCTTGGAATGCCTTGTGCGTGCTTTAGATACTTCTGAAAGTACTTCACAATGACTTTTTCCTTCAATACAGGTTCATAAAAGGTCTAAAAATGGGAGAAAAAATATATATTGCTATCATATGCCAGCTTATTTAAAATGACTATATAGCTGGGGTCCTAACTCCATTTGCTTGACAAATAATACTAGTTATGTTAGCTATTTTCCTTGATGAAATCCAAAATTATCAGCAGAAGTTTCTTCACGGAAGCACAGGCTACTTCAGATAAAGCTAAATTCACCAAAAAATGTGTGTTATTTGCTCCACTCCCCCATTTACTCTAAGTTTATCAAGAGATACACATTCTCCAACACAAAGGTTGCACAAAAGGAAAAGAAAATCCCTAACTAAATCTCCGTGCGATATTTTCCTTGATCTTTGTGCTACATTGAGGATGGACTCCCTCAAAAATTTCTAGTTCATGTTATTTGTTAGGGCAATAGTTCAAGAAAATATCTCCTATGAAAACGCTCACAAAGTATTGAAACAACAACATAAGACTTCAGATCCTATGATATTGAATTTTAAGTGCAAAGTTATTGGTGATTCATCACAAATTTGTATACTTTAACTCCATATTAGTGAATATTGTATGTATAGTTAAGAAAAAATTATTTAGACAAGTGCTAATGAGTGCAGGTTCAGTGCAAAAAAACACTTTCTTCTTTTGTCACCTCTACAACGGGGAGCAAAGAAATAACAATGGTAGTGACTAACGTGCTAAATGTGGAGGAATTCGAGTATGTCAATGATAATAGAGAATATTATTGTAGATCAAGATTACATTTTTATATGTGAGTTTTAGTCATTAGTTTTTGTAATATTTTAGTTAGTTCAATCATATTTTTGCACGAGTTCTCAAATCAAATTAAGATTTCATTTCTAGGAGTTAAGTTAATAGTTTTTTATCTAGAAATTTTATCCCACATGATTATAGTACGTAATCTTATAGTATACTAATGATTACATTTATTATGTAAAATATAAAAAGGAATATACAAATTATCTTCACATAAACATTAATCCTATAACACACTAAATATTTAGTCATCCAATATAGTAAATAAGACCAATACCAACTTCATTTAATATGTTTGAGCAGTTTAATTTAGAAAAGAAGTTATTTTTGTATCTTTCTTATTATCTAAACCTTCAAATGAATTATTTGATGCTATTGACAAGTTAGACTTGAAGACATGCACTAAAATCAACTGAGTGACACCGAGCCCAATTTTCTTGTTGATTCCAATAAAGGCATTCCAATTTGATAGGGAATTCAAAATCCTGTCATAAGTAGCATCACTTGCTGAAATATTTTAATCCCTTGTACATGCTGAAACCCTGGGGAGATACTTTTGAAAGTACTGCAAAACCAGTTTAAGCTGCAAAACAGGTTAATCAAAGGTCATAAAAAATGGAGAATGTATAATGTTGTCGTATTTGAGCTCATTTAAAATGAAATCTGCAGCTAGGGTCCTAACTCCACCTGCTTAGCTGGTAAGGCCAGTCATGTGAGCAATGTTCCTTGATGAATCGAAATCCAAAATCATCAGCAGAAGTTTCTATAAGGCAATACATGTTAGATTTTCTTCTTTAGGTAAAGCTAACCTTAAAGCAAAATGTGAGTTATTTATTTTCCGTACTCTCTCACTTACACTCAATTTATTTATATTAAGTTGCACCAACACAAAGGTCACACAAAATAAAAAGGGAATCCTTATCTAAACATTTATGTGATATTTTCCATGATCCTAGAACCACGTTCAGGATGGAGTCCCTCGGAAAGGGAAAGTTCATGTTCTCTTCAAGGGAATAAGCTTGAGAGACAATATCTCCTTCGAAGATGCTCATGAGGGTTCTAGATACTTAAGATGTTGTGGATATTGTAATTTAAGGGCAAAATTACAGCGGATTCATTAAAAATTGGAATAATTTAACTCCATATTAGTTAATATTCTATGTGTATTTAAAAACAAATAAGTAATTCAAGTACCAATGAGTGCAGATTCAGTGTGGAAAAATACTTTCCTACTTTTGTCACATCTACAACTAGGATCAAAGAAACAACAATGGGGGCGACTGACGTACTACGTTGAGGATGGAGTCCCTTAGAAAGGCAAAGTTCATGTTCGAGAGTCTCGGTTTGAAGAAGTCTCGGTGCCCTTTTTATTGAGAAACTAGGGTTTGGCTGAGTTGAACAGTAAGAAAAGGATGAGAAAAGATTTCCTTCGAAAATGCTCACAGGATATTAAAATGGCAATCCCCTAGAGACGTAAGGTCTTGTGGACATTGTAGTTTAAGTACAAAATTAAAGTGGATTCATTGAAGATTGGAATGATTTAACTCGAGATTAGCGAATGTTTTATGTGGCTTTAAAAATAAATCAGTACTACCGAGTGCAGATTCAGCTCCGAAAATAACACTTTTCTTCTTTTTTCAAGTCACAACTGGGAGCAAAGAAACCACAATGCGGCGAATGACGTACTAAAGGTCGAGGAATTTAAGTATTTCATAACTAATGGAGAATAATAAGGTAGGTTATGATTACTTTATTATTTGTGACTTTCATTCATTATTTTTGAGAATATTTTTGTAAATTCAATCATATTTCTGCATGAGTCTCAAATCATATTCTGTTTCTGTTTCTAACGACTAAGTCAATGGTTTTTATCGATCTAGAAATTTTATCGCACATAGTAATAGTAAGTGATTTTACAGTATAATAATTTTTTTTTAATGAAAACCACCATTGGTGGGGGGATATTTATTAGGCTCCCCAGACCCTAATAATATGATTTCCTCAAAGGGAAGCAATTTGTTGGATTACAGAATAAGCAAAAAACCTAATCTGTATCCGCAGCGCGGTAACACGCTATAACTCTAAACTAAAAAAGTGCGAAGGAATAGATTTTAACATCCTAAAGTCTAATGCCCTAGAGCATCTAACTATCCAGCAGGTAAAGCATCCGTAACTCGCATCGACCAGAAATGTGATGTCCTGGCCAACCAAAATCCACCAGTCTAATTCTAATCACAGATACACCGAGAGTAAGTCGACTAGACTACTCCGACTTGGATTTCTCCTACACTGTTACCAGAGTATAGA
>JAULKJ010157477.1:0-14657 GCA_032355405.1 Rubia balearica | reverse complement strand
AAGCATCGGAGTATTTACCCCCCGGACACCGGGGGCTTTGTCTTGCAGATCGGACGCGATTCTGGGATCACGACGAGTGATCTGCTTTGGTGAGTAGTCGGCTTCATCATTTCCCTACTAAAGGCTGCGTCAGTAACGAAGTAAGAGCATCATTCTAGTTGCACTTCATGATTGAACAAATCAGGAACTTGAGCTACAGATGAAGAATTGGGTGTAGTTTCCATCAACTGTGTCTTATTGCTCCACCCTTCGTAAAGATGCATTAGTACCTGGAATGATTCCAAATAGCAATTGCATCCTGAATTTCATTTGGAATATGTCCTTTCCAGATGACTTGATTTCTATTGTCCCAGATGCTTCATAAAATAAAGGAAAAAAAATAAGATACCGATCTGAAGGTGCATTCTGCATCCAACTTTTAGATCAGAGAGAAAAATAATAGACCATCATCTCGCACAAATTTGTGTTGTTCCCTGGGAAAATCTGTGGCTTTCGTCGCTAATAACCCATTATCTGATAAAATATCCAAGACATATTCGGTGAGACAGAAATATGCCATCAGGGAGACAAGATATCTCAGTGCCCAAGAAATACTTCAGAGCCCAAAGATCCTTCTTATGAAAACAAGAGCACAAATACATCTTGAATTTAGTCATCTCCTCAAAAGATGAACTAGCAATAATGAGATCATCAACTTAAACAAGAACATGAAAAGACACACCATCTTGGAGATATGAAAACAAAGAGTAATCTGCCTTACTCTGAACAGAACCAAAGAGACGAACTGCAGCAGCGAGCTTTGCAAACCGATTCTGCGAAGCTTTGTGAAGACCATAAAGATATTTGCAAAGCTTGTAAACCAAACCTGGCGCAACAATGTGTAACTTGGAGGCAGACTCATGTACAACTCCACCTCAATATCACCATGGATAAATGCATTATGAACATCCATCTGAAGAATTTCCCATCCATGAATGGCAGCAACAACAAAGAAAAGATGAACCAAACTCATCTTGGCAACAAGAGCAAATGTCTCAGTAAAGTTAGTGTTCTCAATCTGATGATTACCAAGAATAACCATATGATCCTTGTAACACTCAATAGAACCATCGAACTTGAACTTAGTCTGATACACCCCCTTGCATCCAATTGCATGTTTACCAGGCAGAAGTGAGGCAAAAACCCAAGTATTATTCCGCTCGAGTGCATCAATCTCTTCGGACATGGAAGCATGCCAATGAGAATGGCGAGAATCATCAGCATAACTAACTGGGTCATAAACACCAGTAATTCCAGCTACAAATATATAAAACGAAACTGAAAAATTATCACAGGAAATATAATCTGCAAAATGGTAACTAGTACCTGATGACAGTGCAGCAGACAATGAGAGATTAACAGGTGGTTTTATCGAGCGAGTAGCAATGAAAAGATATTATTTTAATTTAACCAGAGGCTGACGAAGATGACTGCTCGACGGATGAACTGGCCGAACTAACTCAGACGGTAGTTCAAAGGCATGTTGAAGCTTGGCAGGCTGTGGCTGGTCGGCGGACGTTGCTGACGGGTCAGTGGTAGAAGGCTGGTTGGCAGACAAAGCTGGTGGCAACAACCGTAACTCGAAGATGGAAGGTTGCTGCTGAAGCTGAGCTGGCTGTTGACTGGTCTGGGGTGGCGGGGTAACCAGAGTCCGAGCTGGCAATATTGGCTCTTTCCACGGATCAAAGACTGGCACTGGCTCCACTTGAACAATTAGCTCCGAGATGAAATCTTTATAAAGAATAGGTGACTGTAACAGTAATGGATCAGCTAATAACTTTTTACAGGAAACTGGTGCAAATGTAAAACAATCTTCATAAAATATCACATCCTCAATGTCAAACACAGTACGAGACTCCAAGTTATAAACACACTAGGCGTTCTTGTTAACATGATTTCCAAGAAAGACACACTTCCCAATTATAGATGCAAAATTATCACGCAGTTGTGGAAGCAGGGAGGCAAAGCATAGGCAACTGAACACACGGAGATGGATGTAAGCTGGTAAGAGACTGTATAGAAGCTGATGAGGCGATCTGCCATGTAAAACAGGTGTTGGCATGCGATTGAAAAGGTAGGAAGCTGAAGGAAAGCATTCTCCCCCAAAATCGATTGGAAAATGAGCTTGGAAACGAAGAGCACGCAAAACATTTAAAATGTGTATGTGCTTGCATTTCACTCGCCCATTTGGCTGAGGTGTGTAGACTATGGACATCTCAAAGCAAACCCCTTTCTATGTGAAAAATGATCTGAGTGGCAGGAATTCAGTTTTGTTGTCAGTCTGAACCCGTTGAACAGGACGATGGAACTGTGTTTGACCCCCCTATTTCCATACGATCAACATACTTCACATAATACACCTTAAAATCAGTTATAGGGCCGAATCCTCACAGTCAAGCTGCATGCTCATAACGTCTATAGTGTCTTGATAACTCTTGTTTGCATTCCCCAAGTTGCGTACTTTCTTCTCTAGTCGACAAATATGTGACTTAACAGCTCAGACAAATTAATTCTCTGCCCCTCAATATTCATAGTCAGATCTCCGCCGCCAGTGGAACCATGAGATGATGATGGAAGGGCCTGGAGTTTATCTCTATATTCAACATAAACTTGTTCAAGTTGGTGCACGCATGAATCATGACACTTACGCTCAACACGAAAATGGTCATTCTCACTACGTAGTTGGATATTCACAGCGAGCTGTTCATCAAACCTACTTTGCCACCTAGCTGAGGAAGAAGAAATATGATCACATTAATCCCATTTATTCTTCAGTCGATCCAATAACTGGTCAATAACTGAACATTTCTTATCAATAATCAAGGTCTTTTGATGAGCTTCGCCCGCCTTGGTGGCAAAAAAAATACTTAGCCTCTACTTGCTGACCAATCATTTTAACCAAACTCAACTGTTGTCCCTGAATATGGTTGTTTTGTTCCACAAAGAATTCTTTCAACTCACAAAGATAGTCTTGTGATTCCTTTAAAGTCTCTTTCCATCCAAACACCAGATCATTGATACTAAGTAGCATATACTCAAGATGAATACCTAACGATAATGCTCATTCCCGGATGTGGCTAAGAAGATTGAGTGAACGCATGTATACGTCGACAAATTCAAAATCGACTAAGCTACGAATGATATCCTTGTCCAGAGATTCAATACTATAACCTTTGTGTATAAACTTACTACAAGGGAAAGACACCAAAAGAGATGGAGATGATGAAGAAGTAGGAATGTGCCATTTAAGACATAATGGAATAGATTCCAAAGTATAAAAACGATCAGGAGAAAGCAGCTCAAGATATTCCTTTGACAGAGACTGAGTAGCTTCAACCAGCCTAATGGGATAATAGGAATGAGAGGATACAAAGCGAGGACAATGATGAAATGAACATTAGATTCCAAAGAGTCAAGATGTTTCAAAAACTTATGGTCGACCAAAATATCAAACCCTGCATACGAATAAATATGAGGAGAAAGTGCAAAATTAGACTGGAAATACCAAATTAAAATGGAAATACCAATTAGAATGGAAATACCAAACTTAGAATGGAAATACCAATTTATAGTGCAGACATACATCAGAGTATTGTTACGAATTACAAATATAAATGGCCTTAAATTTAGTCATAACACTAAGATCAACAAACACTAGAAAGAGAAGCAGTCGAATGCTGGACAACTAGAGTAGAATCTTCCTTTTTCGCATGCTGAGCAGAAATCTCCATCACTACAAGAAACAACACCTTTTATATCATTTCTGAAGGGATTTTCACCTCGATTTTAACCCAAAAAAATCGAGGTAAATGTATTCAGAGTAAAAAATATTCTTTTTACCTTAGTTCATAACCGAAGTAAAAAGTATTTTTACTTCAATTTTTCTTGAAAAGAACCAAGGTAAAAAATATAGTAGTGCAAATGTGGTGCCATGTCGCACAAAAACTTTCAAACTACAATAAAAGAATACAAGACCAACACTAGTGTGAAGTCGCACGTTGCAATTTTAGAGTTAAAAAAATTAGTGGACCGACACTAGTACGATGTCGCACGTATCAATTTTTGAATTTAAAAAACCGAAAGCAGAATCAACGTCGATTATGCTTTTGATAGTTCGTACACCAGAAGCATATAGGAATCATACAAGAACCGAGGAATTATACACTAATCATATACCACAAAATACACTGTACTTATAGGACAAAATTCAAGAGAAAATACAATGAATCAACAAAATACAATACACCGGAGATGTCAATGATAATGGTGGCGTAGTCGGAGAAGCGGGTCCCACGAGTAGGGATGCTGGTGGCTCAGCGGAGATGCGGGTGGTGCGGTCGAGACATTGGCGGTGACCGGACGCGGATCTGAGCTGGCCGGAGAAGATGCTTGAACCGGCCAGATAAGACACGTGAGACGACCAAGAATACGCGTGTGACGACGGAGAAGACGCAGACCTGGAACGCCGGAGAAGTTGCCGGCGGAGCAGTGGTGGTCAACGGTGGGGCGGCAGAGCGACGACGATAAATGGATGAGGAGAAGGCTGCTAAGAATTAAATTAGAGAGATGCTTGTGTTGGGGAAGGAGAATACTCTTTTACTTATATACTAGCGTTTAGGTTTGTAAAGCTTAGAATTTTTTTGGGTTGATTTCTTACTTCTTATAGTTTATGAATAGAAATAAAGAATTTAATGTGAATATTGAATGATTTTTTTAAAAAAATATCCCGAAGAAAATTTTTAATACAGCAACTTGTATATCGGATTAATTTAATATTGACATATTTTAATAATGATTTTGTGGATTTGAATAAAATAAATGTTATTATTTTTATAATAAAATTAGAATATATTTACTTTTATAATATTTTTGTATAGATACCATTTGTAATAAATTTTAAAACATATTTCATATCGTAATATGTAATACTAATAATGTTATATTTGTGATTTAGATTAGTTTAACTAAAATAATAAGGTATAAAATTGTGTCTATTTGTAGCAATTGAACTTGAATAAATTTTACAAAATAATTACGACATTAATTTACTATAGGAAGCTATGGTAATAATGTTCACTAAGAAGAAATGGAATGTAAGAATAAAATTTTGAATTTATCCTCAAATAAAGACTCAACCTTAGTGGAAATAAAACCTTCTCATAAGTTTTTATATACAGAAAGTCAAATAATGGTTGACCAATGATTAGTTTAAACCAAACATTTTCATTAAATGTTTTTGTATGGAAAGTCAATTAAGGATTAGTGTTTATGTATGGAAAGTCATGTAACGGTTGACCGTTGATTAGTTAAAGTTAAACCTGCAACTGAATTCCAATAGGAAAAGCTTCATTGTGGCTAGCAACGGGCGTCTGACGACGGTGTGCACGTAGCAGCAATTTAATTCCAGTGGCCCAAACTAGACCGTGGGTAGCAACGGGCGCTGGACGGCGGTGCGCATGGATCGGCAATTGAATTCTGGTAGCCATTTTGGTGATGACTTGCTGGGGAATGAGTGAAGGACGAATCGATGATGTTTTATCGGTTTGTTAAGTAATAAAAGTCTGATAACTTATTTTTAAATATAGCCATTACTATATTTTTAATTAAATTTATTAAAACAACTCAAATAATTAATAAAATCATATTTGGTTAAATGTAACGACATAAGTATCCCAAATTTAGGGATTTGTTGGTACCAACATTTTAGATTGTAATAATACTTCAGAATATAGAAAGGTCAAATGTTAAGATTGTGTAACATATCCCCAAAATATTTTGTTTATTCTAATTATAAAAATGTGCATTTCTTTTGCGAGCTTGTGCATGATTTTGATTTATTTGTGAAATTTATGTATATATAGTAATGCACATATAATAGTATTGAAATGCACATTTGTTGTGCGTATTATGAACATCCGTGGTACCCTAAGGGTAAAAATTGGGCTAAAAATGTTTAAACTTGAAAAGAATTTGACTTATAGTATCCGGCATCTTGGGAATAGGAAAGGGAATTTTGGCTAGAATAAGTAAACATCCTCATTAAAGTAAAGAAGGTCAGCATAATGCCTTTTCAGCAAGTACAAACAGCTCGTGCAGTTTCAGCTGAACATAATATCCATCAAGATTTGGCTCCATCTATATGAGGCAACCACCTCCAACAAGTAATAGTATGCATATATAGTATTTGTTAAAAAGACAAATAGTTAATAGATTATATCATAAATTATTTTTATTTATTCCACAAATTAGCATATAAATCATACACTTTAATTTTTATTATTTAAAGATGAACCTTGTGAATTCCACCTGGTTTTTTCAGCTCCCTTTAAAGATAGTAAAGATCAAGTTTCTTCCCATCAACCATGGGAATCCCTGTTTCAATACAATAGATATGCAGTTAGTTTAAATATAGAGATCAATGATTTTGAAGGAAAAATTATTAAGTTCATGTATCTAACTTATGCCAATTGAAAATTATTTGTATGATAAGCTTGTAAGGACTCTAAAATAGATTTTGATTAGTCTGAACATAACTGTGGATAGAAACAGCTGCCGGACGGAAGTGTGCGGGTAGTAGTGATTGAATTTCAATGGCTAAAACTTGACTGTGGGTAGCAACGGGCACATGGCGATGGTGTGAACGTGGCGCCGACTTAATTAAGTGGCCCAAACTTAATCGTGGGTAGAAACAGGTGTTGGACAGCGGTGTGCATGTAGCGGAAATTGAATTCCAGTTGCTATTTCTATGATGACTTGCCAGAGAAATGAGTGGAGGACAAATCGATTATGTCTGATTGTTCTGTTAAGTAATAAAAGTCTCATAGATAAGTAACTTACTTTTACTGTAGCCATTATTATATATTTTATTTTTATTTGCTAAAATAACTCAAATAATTAACAAATTTTATATTTGGTTGAATGTAATGACATAAGTATCTCAATAATGAGATTTTTTTGGTACCAACTGTTTTAAATGGTTATAATACTTCCGTATCAAACAAAATACAACGTTATGGAAAGGTCAAACGTTAAGATTATGTCGTCAGCACATTCCCGAAATATTTTGTGTCTTCTAATTGTAAAAATATGCATTTCTTGTGCAATCTTGTGCATTATTATGATTTAAATGTAATTACTATGTATATTTTGTAATGCACATATAATAGTGTTGAAATGCATATTTTACGTGCATATTTTGAACATCATTGGTACCCTAATGGTAAACATTGGGAAATAAAATGATTAAACTTGAAAAGAATTTGACTTTTAGTATCCATCATCCAGGGAGTGGGGAAGGGAATTTTGGCTGAAGTAATTAAACCTCCACATTAAAATAAAAAAGGTCTGCATAATGCTTCTCTAGCAAGTACGAAGCGCTCGTGCAGTTTCACTTGAACACGATATCCATCGATATTTTGGCTCCATATATATGAGGCAACCACCTACAATGAGTAAGAGTATGTATATATAATCTTTGTTAAAAAAATAATAATTAATAGATTATGTGATTAAGAATTTTTATTTCCCCACAAATTAGTAAATAACACATACAATTTAAAAACAAATTAATTTAAAGGTATACCTTGTGGAATCCGCCTTGTTTGGTCACCTCCCTGTGAAGATGGTGAAGATCGAGTTTCTTCCCATCAACCACATGAATCCTTTTATGAATACAACAGACATACAATTAGTTTATATGTAGAGATAAATGATTTTGAAGAAAAAAAGTATTAAGTTCAAACAGCTAACTCATTTCAATTGTGAATTAATGTTACAATAAGCTCGTAGGGACTCCAATAATATATTTCGACCAGCCCAAACTTGACCGTGGGTAGCAACTGGTGCTGGACGACAGTGTGCAGGTAGTTACACTGAATTCCAATGGCCAAAACTTGATTGTAGCTAGCAACGCGCCCCGGAGGACGGTGTGCACGTAGTGGCGATTCAATTATAGTAGTCCAAACTTAACCGTAGATAGCAACAGCCGTTGGACGGCGGTGTACATGTAGCGGCAATTGAATTCTGGTTGCCATTTTGGTGATGACTTGTCATAGAAATGAGTGAAGGACGAATCGATAATGTTTGATCGGTTTGTTAAGTAATAAAAGTCTCATTGATTAGATAACTTTTTTTTTATATATATATATAGCCATTACTAAATTTTTTATTTAAATTATTAAAACAAGTCAAATAATTAATAAAATTCACATTTGGTTAAATGCAATGATATAAGTATCCCAAAATTGAGGGTTTGTTGGTACCAACAGTTTTAAATAGTTTTAATACTTCAGTATAAAAAAAACGTTATGGAAAGGTTAAACATTAAAATTGTGTACCATATCCCCAAAATATTTTGTGTATTCTAATTGTAAAAATGTGCGTTTCTTGTGCTAGCTTGTGCATTATTATGATTTAATTGTGAATATTATGTGTATATAGTAATGCACATATAATAGTATTGAAATGCACATTTGTTGTACATATTTAAAACATCCTTGGTACACTAAGGGTAAAAATTGGGCTAAAAATGATTAAACTTTAAAAGAATACTCATAGTATCCGGTGTCCTAGGAATGGGAAAGGCAATTTTGGATGGAAAGTAAACCTCCTTATTAAAATAAAGATGGTCAGCATAATGCCTCTTCAACAAGTATGAACAGCTTGTGCAAGTTAAGCTAAACATGATATCCATCAAGATTTGGCTCCATTTATGCAAGGCAACCACCTGCAACGAGTAATAGTATGGATATATAATATTTGTTAAAAAGACTAAAGATTAATAGATTATGCCATACGAATCTCGTGGAAATTAATTTAAAGACGAATCTCGTGGAAACCGCCCGGTATGGTCACTTCCCTGTAAAGATGGGGTGAAGATCAAGTTTCTTCCCATCAACCACGGGAATCCTTTTTTAAACACAATAGATAAACAATTAGTTTAAATGTAGAGATCAATGATTTTTAAGGAAAAAATATTAAGTTCATGCAGCTAACTCATGTGAATTGTGAATTAATGGTACGATAAGCTTGTATGGACTTCAAGAATAGATTTTGATCTACCCAAACTTGACCATAGGTAGCAACGGCCGCCAAACGGTGGTGTACTGATAGTGGCGACTAAATTCTATTGGCCAAAACTTGACCGTGGGTAGCAACTGGCACCGGACGATAGTGTGCACATAGGGGCGACTTAATTAAGTAGCCCAAACTTAATCGTGGGCAGAATGGGTAGTAGACGGAGGTGTGCATGTAGCGGAGAATTAAGTCCAATTGCCATTTCTGCGATGACTTGCCGAAGAAATGAGTGAAGGACGAATCGATGATGTTTCATCGGTTTGTTAAGTAATAAAATACCCATTCATAAGTAACTTACTTTTATATGTTGACATTATTATATATTTTATTTCAATTTGTTAAACCAACTCAAATAATGAATATATTTTATATTTGGTTGAATGTAACAATATAAGTATCCCGAAAATGAGGATTTGTTGGTACCTACTATATTAAATAGTTATAATACTTCACCATAAAAAACAATACAAAATTATGGAAAGGTCAAATGTAAAGATTGTGTCATCAGCACCATATCCCCAAATTATTTTGTATTTTCTAATTGTAAAAATGTGTATTTCTTGTGCAAGCATGTGCATTATTATGACTTAAATGTGATTACTATGTGTATATTGTATTGAACATTTAATAGTGTTGATCGATGCACATTTTATGTGCATATTATAAACATCATTGGTACCCTGATGGTAAAACTTGGGCTATAAAATGATTAAACTTGAAAATAATTTGACTTGTAGTATCCAGCGTCCTGGGAGTGGGAAAGAGAATATTTTATGGAATAAGTAAACCTCTTCATTAAAGTAAAGAAGGTCAGCATAATGCCTCTTCAGCAAGTACAAAGAACTCGTGCAGTTTCACTTGACACGATATCCATCAAGATTTTGGCTCCATTTATGTGAGGCAACCACCTGCAATGAGTAAGAGCATGTGTGTGTATATATATATAATATTTTTTTGAAACAATAAAAATTAATAGATTATGTTATAAAGTATTTTCATTTTATTCCAAAAATAAGCATATAAAACTTACACTTCAAAAAAAAGTAATTTAAAGACAAACCTCGTGGAATTCACCCCGTTTGGTCACCTCCCTGTAAAGATGGTGAATATCGAGTTTCTTCCCATCAACCACGAAAATTCTTGTTTAAACACAACAAATATACAAATAGTTTATACGTAGAGATCAGTGATTTTGAAGAAAAAATTATTAAGTTCAAGCAGCTAACTCAATAATGGTACGATAAGCTCATAGGAACTCTCTGAATAGATTTCAATTGGCCCAAATTTGACAGTGGGTAGCAACTGGCGCCGAATGACAGTAAGCAGGTAGTGGTGACTAAATTCTAGTTGCAAAAACTTGACAATGGCTAGCAACTGACGCCGGACGACGATGTGCACGTAGCGGTGATTCAATTCCAGTGGCCCAAAATTAACCTTGGGTAGCAACGGGCGATAGACGACAGTGTGCATGTAGTGGTGATTGAATTCAGATTGCCATTTTGGTGATGACTTGCGAAGAAATAAGTGAAGGGCGAATCGATGATGTTTGATTGGTTTGTTAAGTAATAAAATTCTCGTTGATTAGATAACTAATTTTTATATATAGCCATTACTATATTTCTATTTAAATTTATTAAAACAAGTCGAATAAATAATAAATTTTATATATGGTTAAATGTAACGACATTAGTATCCCAACATTAAGGATTTTTTGGTACCAACAATTTAAAATAGTTTTAATACTTCAGTATATAAAAAATACAATGTTATGGAAAGGTCAAACATTAAGATTGTGTACCATATCCCCGAAATATTTTGTGTACTCTAATTGTAAAAATGCGTGTTTCTTGTACTAGCTTGTGCATTATTCTGATTTGAAAAGCACATTTGTTGTACATATTATAAACATCCTTGGTACCCTAAGGCTAAAATTTGGGCTAAAAATGATTAAACTTAAAAAGAACTTGACTTATAGTATCCGGCGTCCTAGGAGTGGGAAAGGGAATTTTGGCAGGAAAGTAAACCTCGTCATTAAAGTAAAGAAGGTAGGCATAATTCTTCTTCAGCAAGGACGAAGAGCTCGTGCATTTTTAGCTGAACAAGATATCCCTCGAGATTTGGCTCCATTTATGCGAGGCAACCTGCTGCAACGAGTAATAGTATGCATATATAATATTTGGTAAACAAGACTACGAATTAATAGATTATGTCATAAATATTTTTATTTTATTCCACAAATTAGCATATAAATCATACACTTTTAAAAATAATAATTTAAAGACGAACCTCGTGGAATCCGCCTGGTTTGATTACCTCCCTGTAAAAATGATGAAGATCATGTTTCTTCCCATCAACCACGGGAACCCTTGTTTAAACACATTAGATATACATTTAGTTTAAATGTAGAGATCAATGATTTTGAAGGAAAAAATAATAATCCTTAGAACACGAAGGAGTACCAAGTGAAATGATTAAACCATAAAATGATTGAACACGGTGGAGTATTAAGTTCATCCAACTAACTCATGTTAACTGCGAATTAATGGTACGATAAGCTCGTAGGGACACCAAGAATAGATTTTGATTTTCCCAAAATTGACTGTGGGTAGCAATGGGCACCAGACAACGGTGTACTGGTAGTGGCGACTAAATTCCAATGGCCATAACTTGACTGTGGGTATCATCGGGCACCAGAGGATGGTATGCACGTAGCGGTGAGTTGATTAAGTGGCCCCAACCTGACTATGGGTAGCAACGAGCACTGGACAGACGTGTACATATAGCGGTGATTGAATTCCGGTTGCCATTTCTATGATAACTTGCCGGAGAAATAAGTGAAGGACTAATTGATGATGTTGATCGGTTTGTTAAGTAATAAAAGTCCCATTGATAAGTAACTTACTTATATATGTAGGCATTATTATATATTTTTAATTTTATTTCTTAAAAAACTCAAATAATTAAAAAAATCTTATATCTTAATGAATTTAAAGACATAAGTATCCCTAAAATGAGGATTCGTTGCTACCAATTGTTTCAAATAGTTATAATAATTCAAAATCAAACAAAATACAACATTGGAAAGGTCAAACTTTAAGATTGTGTCATCAACACCATATTCTCGAAATATTTTGTGTATTCTAATTGTAAAATTGTGCATTTCTTGTGCAAGCTTGTGCATTATTATGATTTAAATGTGATTACTATGTTTATATTGTAATGCACATATAATAGTCTTAACATGCACATTTTACATGCATATTATGAACATCCTTGGTACTCTAATGGTAATATAAAATGATTAAACTTGAAAAGAATTTGACTTGTAGTTTCTAGCATCCTGGGAGTGGAAAAGGGAATTTCTGCTGGAATAAGTAAACCTTTTCACTAAATTGAAAAAGTCAGCATTATGCCTCTTCAACAAGTACGAAGCACTTATGCAGTTTCACTAGAACACGATATCCATCAAGATTTTTGCTCCAATTACGTGAGGCAATGATGGGAACCTTTATGCATGTTTTAATCCATACATTAGGCACTCTTATTATCTTGTTTTTTTGGGTTGATTGCTAGTTTTATTTAGGTTTACACACAAGTGGTTTAAATGATCGCTACTTGTTTTCTTGTCTAAATCTCGAGTTCTGTAGGCTTAATTGAAGTTAATGGACACTTTGTATTCATGAGCACCCAAGATTCTCTTTTGTTTTCTTACAAGTAGGTTGCTTGTGAGTACTTTTTCATCATCATTTTGTATAAGGCTATCCGCAAGGGTGGTAGAAGATGTTTGAAGGCCATTCTCAATAGTGGTATAAGATATTGAAGGCCATTCTCAAGGATGGAAGTAGATTGAAGGCCACAGACTCTAAAGCGTGGTAGTAGATGGAATTGATCCCGAAAAAGGTGGATTTAAAGTTAAAGAAGGTCAAGGACGGAAGACGGTGCCAATCAACCAAACCAGCCGAATGGCAATAAACTTTGCACGAGCTAACACAAGCCATGCATAATCGGTGCAAAGTGGCTAGCACGAGCCGTGCAACTGCTCTTACACGGGCCGTGCACATCTGTGAGGGCCACGAGACCAATGCTTTAAAATCACTCCCAAATGACTAAGTATGGGCGTTTAACTCGATCTGCACCGTTCCAAGTTCCAAAAGCGAAGACCAGCCGACGGGGTGTGAAAAATAGCATGGTCCACACCGTATTACAAATCAAAAAGTCCTTCCACTTGAGAGTGCATGCTAAATGACACGAGGCACGTAAATCACAAGATCCAGAACAAGCACAAGCCCATGACCCGTATAGGTGCTTGCACCCTACCCGGCATGAAGCTACACGGCCCATGTCAATCTGTCCGGCCCACCTCAGCACGAGAATGCACGAACCATACCATTCAGCACGCCCCCACAATAGTACGAGCCTATACGGGCCATGCCATTCCACACGCCTCACACCAGCACAAGGCTATAAGAGCCATGCCATTTCGCACTCCCTGTACCAGCACAAAGCTGCACGAACTATGCCGTTTTTCACTGGCCACGCAAATTGTGGCTTGTAGGCTTTTTAGGCCCTTTTTGGGCTTTTTTCAACGCTCAATTCCCTATTACTATGTATATGGACCTATGTCTACTATTTTAGGTTTATGCTCATTTTTAGACTTCAAAAGTAGGCTAGAGAGAGAAAATCCTCTTCCTTCTCTCTAGGTTCTTTTCTTTTCTTCTCTTTATTTTTCTTTTGCCCAAAAGTGTTGAATCCAATGAAATACTTGGATTCAAAGCTTAGGGAGTAGTTAATTAACTTGGGGATTATATTTGAATTCATGTATTAATGTTCTTTTTTGTGATATTTCTTAGATCTACCTATTTCTATGTGTTTTGTGATTATTATGCTGGCTTGTTTTCACGTTCTTTTTAATTGCATGATTGTCACATTAAGTTAGCACACACTGTAGTCTACTTTCATGTTAGTGAAATTATTGATATCTCCCGGGGAAGAAAACCTAGATGTCTTTGGGGGTAATGATAGCCCAGAATTACGTGGGTGTGCACGTGGGTTGCCGATTTAATGTTACGATCGACCATACACTAGTGAGTCGGTGAGTTGGTCCGCAAGGTTAAAGGTAGATACAGTTAAAGAAACAAACCAGGGTCAGCTTTGTAACCCTAGAGCCATTGATAAGGTTCTTCACCCACTTTACCTTTTTAGGCCTAGGGATCGTGGTGTAGTGCCTGGGACATAATAGCACGGGGGAGATTCAGATCTGCATAGTAGGCAGGGTCATTGTTGTACTCCCTAATATCAGAGATGGTGTCGATGAAAGATTACATGCACACCCTATGTGACGGGTATGTGGAAGTGTTAAACATCGACCATACCACGTGTCAAAAACACTATAATAGGTTTATAGTTCTTATATGTGATATAATCTAGGATTGAAACAATATTAATCATGTTACGCAAATATTCCCCAAGTGCTAGTTTATATAGTTTATTCTCTATTGAATTGCATCCTGGTAATTGTTTGTAAACCCCCCTTATTGCCTGTT
>JAULKJ010157366.1:0-14658 GCA_032355405.1 Rubia balearica | reverse complement strand
CATATTTAGCTGCTTATATTCAAATTTTAGTTTACATACAACCAAACGTTGAAAAAAAGTTGATGTATATGTGACCAGGAAAGAAAAAAATGTAGACGACAATTTAACTCAGGAGCCAAATTATGAGCAGGTAATCCCAAATAAATCAAAAGGTACTTGCGTCATCCTTGATAGTTTTGACCTATTTTATTTCGTTACATATATTTATATATTGATGTAATTAATATCTGATTTTTTTAGGTTAATTAATATCTCTTTTATGTTGACAGGTACAGAAAAAAGTAGTCAACAAGATGTAGGAGAAAGTCTACTGACAAGTCTAATGACGAACCACCCCAAATAAATCAAAAGGTATATATGTCAATCTTAATATTCTCACTTCATATTTATGTACTTTAAGTTGATATTCACATGACTAAATGACAACCGTGATGCAGATGACATGTCTGGACATGCTTCAAACCAATATACATTTCCCCATTCCAAAGTTGTTTCAGAATTCATCTTGCAACATATTGAAGAACACATAAATGTGGGGGCTGACAAAAATTGTGGATTTAGAGTAGTTGCTGCATTTGTGTATGGTGATGAGAAAAAATGGTTAAGTGTGAGGATGGATTTGACCGAAGAATTGACCAAACACAAGGAGTTGTATAAAACAAGATATGCTTTGGGATGTAAAGAAGACTATGATGAAGAGCTTGATATATTGAATTGGCATGCATCTCCAGCCCCTCTTCGAAAATGGTTTGAAATTGTGCATCTTGGACCAGTGCTTCCCACAAGGTATCAAAGGATTTTCACATATTGGGGATATAGCTCAAATGTCACGTTTTTGCCACTAGAAACTCGTCTCACTAAAGAACCTTCAACAAGATTCATGAGTATGGGTCTCCTTAATGGTAATCATTTGATTGCACTATATATGTCAGCTGATACCCCACTACTGCCTGTATCAATGTTATGGGAATGTAAGCGTCATGAAGATGTGGCATATTTCATTTTAGACATCAAAAGTCAGCTTGATAAATATCGTACACTAATTGGTTCTCATTAGAGTTACTTGTTGTGTGTTTTTCAATGATTACTTTATAAATATTTTATTAATAAATCATTTTACAGTATCCAAACTTTACTAGAATTTCTTTGTATGCTTTTATAATTAGAAAACCTTAAGGTTGGATGGATGTAGTCGGCTGCAATGCCTTCCTTAAAGGATGAGCAAGATACGTAATCTTGAGTTAGTTAAGGGGAAAGAAGGTGGGAGATTGGCAAATTTGTTTTGAAAGCAAAATCTGACGGAGTTGAAGTTATCTTGGGGCTCTACTGTTCGTGATGACATAAAAAATTGTGATGATCATGTATTGGAAGGAAAGAAATAACTGTCATTTGTCAATTGGAAAGGAATAATTTACTGCCATTGAAAGGAGGAATATTGCTAGAAAACTAATTTTGTGAATCAGAGCATTCTTTTCTTTTTTTTTGGGTCTAAAAAAGCACACAGCGATGTCTTAAGATAAATTATGCTAATGTTTCAGGAGTTCAACAAAAGTATCCTAACATTTTGGAAGCTCAAGCAACTATAAAAAGATGTACTACTATAATTTTTATCCAAGTAAAATTTATAACAAAAATTTTAATACTCAATCGAAAGTTGATTAACTTATTTTAAAATTAATTTATTAAATTCTTATAGATTAATAAAATTAACAAAGTGTATGAAATATAACTTTTGATATTTATTTTTACACCCGACTAATTAAGTTATATAATTAAATTTGATATTAATATATTAAAAATTAATAATGTAGTGATAAATAATGATATAAATAATAGTACATGTATACTAAATTGTTTATTTAAGAATTTAAATATTATTTGAATTTGATAATTATATATATAAGTTTTTTATTATGTAATAATAGAATTCGAACCTTAACATTTTCGAGTTTTTAAAACAAAATGAAATAAATTTTAAATATTGTTTATAATTGCTTACACTTCAAATATAATAAGTACAAGTAGTAATAATAAGTGTTTGTATAAAATATTTAAATTATTGATTAAATGTTTGGTGGAAGAGCATTTTAATTATGCATTAAATTATGCATTTTAATTACCTATCGTATCCAAGTACAAACTGGTAATTTGCAGGAAATACATATTACAATTACACATAAAAACACGTGTTTCCAGGAATTGTAAGTTCAGCCATATCTACATAGCAGATCAATATTTCAAAGCCATATTGATATGGAGCAATGGCACAGTAGTAGTGTGTGCCACGGAAAAATAACCGAGTAGGCCGGATCGGGAGCAGTTGAAACTCACCAAATAGTGGAGTACAAAGTTCCGTCTAGTGTAGCCGAAAACAAGAGCAAATTCGATTCGGGATTGAGGAACTGCTTAAAGATTTTCAATGGAAAACTCCAGCTGTTAATGTGAAACTTGTCGAAAATTAATTTTTAAGGTGTTTGTATAATTATAATATTTATTGTGGATTAATTTTGAATAATGATGATTGATGAGAACTGAAGTTAAATAATTAAAATTTAATTAAGATTCAAACTAATTAAGGGTAATATAGTAAATTTTCATTAAATTTACCTGCATTTAGGAATTCTTAACCTGTATTTAGATTAATCATAACTTTAGTCTGAACGTGTTAATATAATCCTATAAAATGAGAAAGTTACAAAATAATCCTAACTTATTGATGTATGTGCCAATCTAATCGTGAACGCTGTTGAATAGAAAATTTATTTAAATTTAATGAAATGACCATTTTACCCTCGTTAACAAAATAAAAAACAAAAAAATGAAAAGGATATAAATGCCCCGCCGCCAGCTCTTTTCTTCAACCCCATCCGTCCTTTTTTCCTTCAACTTAATATTTCAACAATTCAACCTCAACCAATCTCCACCAGCCGTCCCTTTTCTCTCCTTATTAAAAACCAGAACTAATGGGTTCATCAACTTGCTCGGTGTTGGGCCAGTGCCAATGGGGTGTATGATATCCAACTGCCGGTGGTGTTGCCGGCGATGGATATCTCGTCCGGTACCTGGAAAGTGGGCGGATTCTTCATCGAGGCACTGAGTCGGCGGATATACACAGCACAGGGAATCAGGTCGCTGATAAAATCACCGACTTTACCATGGTTTCTACGAGGTGGCGCCGTACCTGAAATTCACCCATTTCACGGCGAACTCCTCGAAGAACCTTGCTACGGATATCCGGGTTCTTGTTGTCGTTCAAATTGAACATACCGACAAATACTTTGGCTTCTTCGGACCACTGGTCAAACCCCAAACCTCGTACAATTGAGATTCGAAGCAAACCGCAAGCCCACCGACTTTCTCCCTTTCGCCACCAACTTCGTCAGCGGCCTTGTTGAGCGACACGGCGATCTTCTCCTGGATAATGTCCCCCACATTTGTTGCCTATTAAGGCAGGAAATGATACCGCCGGTTTCTCGCCAACATCATTTGCGATCTTCTATTTGAGTTTGATTTTTAGCCCTACATTTGATGCTTGTTAAGGCAGGATCTGATGCTTCCGGAATCTCGGAGAAGTCGCCATCATCAGTTGAGATCTTCTATTCATCATTTGCAATTTTTGGAAGTTTGAGTATGATTATAAGACTTTTCTTGAAGGAGGAGGAAGTTGGTTTTTTGACGGAGAGTGAATTCATGGGTCGGAGCGGACCAGCAGTCCCGGTTCAAATTGATTCAAAATGGGTCAATTTGGATCAAAATCTGATCCGATCCATTTTAACCCTACACACTCGATCCATATGGGACATTGACCGGGCCCGACTCATATAGACCGGGTCAAAACGGGTTGAGTCGGGTCAGACAATTTGAACACCTCTAATGTTCAGGACTTCATTTTGTTGAGAATGATTTGAGAGAGAATTGGAAATGTTATGGAATTAAGGTCGGTGGGGATATTTATAGATGTTTCCGAAAATAACCTTAATCTGATTCCTGTTCGGATTCAGAAGACTGGTAATCCAAAAGTTTTGGGGAAATAGAATTAATCCAACGGTCAAAGTTTGGCTAAATCCTAGTACGATTTTGGGGAAATAGAATTAATCCTACGGTCAGGATTCAGCTAGATCGTAAGACTAGAATTTATCAGGTTAACGGCAAAAGAGCGCGATTTTATTGAAAAGACTATGAATCCCGCTGGATACGGCCCATAATGCATCTTTAAATTAGAATAGACACATTCTATTCAGACTTATTAATCCTTCCATTCCAAATAAAAGGACACGTTTATTTATGGACCAACAGTTTAAAATAGATAATATAACAAGGAATAATTGTGGAAAAGTAAAAATATTTTGGGAAAATAATGAGTTCAGTTTAAAAATTCTTAAATTTAAAGAGGACCATGTGGGAATTTAACAACATATTCTTTGCAATTTTAGGTAATTTTCAATGTATATAATTTTAGTTGGTACTAAGATAAAAAATCATGTTATTTTTCCTTGGATGGATGGAGTATTAAAATTTGAGTTGGTATAATTTGGTACTATATGAGTTTTTGAAGAATTCAAAACAATGAAACTTTTAAGGTCAATCATTATTTGAAAAACATGTGAATTTGCAATATTAAACATCTGTCACTTTGATTTCCGTCTCAATCTTTGCATCTAGAATTCTCCAATTCTCCAGTTGCCCTGCTTTGCGGGCCATGTCGTTGGGGGTCAAATATGGAATATTTCCAGTGGAGAAGACTCCTCGAAGAACCTTGTTGCAAAAATTCGAGTTCTTGTTGTTGTTCAAATTGAACAGAACAGACAAATACATGTGCTTCTTTGGACTGTTTCTCAAACCCCAAACCTCGTACAACTGAGTTTCGACACAAACCGCAAGCCCACTAACTTTATCCTTTCTCCCGCCAACCTCGTCAGTAGCGTTGTTGAGAAACATCACAATCTTCTCCCTGATAAAGTTCCTACAGTTGTTTCTTGTTAAGGCAGGATCTGATCCCACCATTTTCTTGCCATCATCGTTTGCGATCTTCCATTTGAGTATGATTTTCAGACTTTTATCCCTACATTTGTTGCAGGTTAAGGCAGGACATGCTGCCAGAGTGTTGGAGAAGTCGCCAACATCATTTGCGATCTTCAGATAACCATTGCTATCTTCAGAAGTTTGAGTCTAATTATAGTACTTTTCTCAAAAGAGGAGGAAGTTGGTTTTTCGACAAAGAGAGTGCATGTTTGGGACTTCATTTCAATGAGACTGATTTGACAGAGAAATGGAAATGTTATGGAATGAAGGAGGTCGGTAAGGGTAGTACTAGATGTTTTCAAAATTAACCTTAACCCGATTCCTATTCGGATTCGGTAAACTGGTAATCCTACGGTTTTGAAAAATAGAATTACTCCAATAGTTAGGATTCGGCTAAATCCTAGGATTGAAATTTATCTGGTTAACTGCAAAATACTAATCTCTTCAAGCATTTATCACTTTGATTTCCTTCTAAAATTTTGCATTTAGAATTCTTTGATTCTCAAGTTGCCTTGCTTTGCTGGCCATGTCAGTGGGGAGGGGGGGGGGGGATTAAAGATGGAATCTTTTATGAGGAGTAGACTTTTCGAAGAACCTTGCTGCGAAAATCCGGGTTCTTGTTGTAGTTCAAATTGAACTAAACTGACAAATGTCTGGGCTTCTTCGGACCACTGCTCAAATCCCAAATCTGGTACAACTGAGTTTCAACGCAAACCTCATGCCCAAAAAATTTATCCCTTTTGCTTCTAACCTCGTCAGCAGCCTTTTTAAATAGCATCGCAATTTTCTCCCGGATAAAGTCCTTACATTTGTTGCGTATTAAGGCAGGATCAAATGCCGCCACTTTCTCGCCATTATTTTTTGCGATCTTCATTTTGAGTCTGATTTTCAGACTCTTATCCATACATTTATTTCCTGTTAAGGCAGGATCTCATCTTGCCGGAATGTTGGAGAAGTCACCATCGTCATTTACGATCTTTGGATCATCAGTTGCGATTTTCGGAAGTTTGAGTCTGATTATGATACTTTTCTTGAAGGAGGAGGAAGTTGGTTTTATAATAGAGAGAGTGCATGTTTGGGACTTCATTTTCCTGAGAATGATTTGAGAGAGAAATGGAAATGTTATAGAATGAAGGAGGTCGGTAAAGGCAGTAATAGATTTTTTCTGAAAATAACCTTAACCCAATTCCTATTTGGATTCGGAAAATTGGTAATCCTACAGTTTCAAGAATATAGAATAAATTCAACGGTTACAATTCGGCTAAATCCTAATATGGTTTTGGGGAAATAGAATTAATCATAATGTCAGAATTCTACTAAATACTAGGATTAGAATTAATCTAGTTAACGACAAAAGACTAATATCTTCAAGCATTTGTTATTTTGATTTCCTTCTCAATCATAGCATCTATAATTCTCTGATTCTCAAGTTACCTTTCTTTGCTGGCCATGTCACTCCTTGAAGAACCTTGCCGCGAAAATCCAGATTCTTGTTGCAGTTCAAATTGAATAGAACCGACAAATACCTGGGCTTCTTTGGATCACAACTCAAACCCTAAATATTGTACAAATGAGTTTGACACAAACCGCTATCCCACCAACTTTATCCCTTCCGCCGCCAAACTCGTCAGCGGCCTTGTTGAGTGACGTAGCAATCTTCTCTAGGATAAAGTCCCTACACTTGTTGTCTGTTAAGATAGGATCCAATATTGCCGATTTCTCACCATCATCGTTTGCGACATTCTTGTTTGAGATTGATTTTTAGACTTTTAGCTCTACATTTATTGCATGTGAAGGCAGGATCTCATGTTGCTTAAATATTGGAGATTTCTCCATCATCTTTCGCGATCTTCAGATCATCATTCGTGATCTTCGGAAGTTTGAGTCTGATTATGATACTTTTCTTGAAGGAGGAGGAAGTTACTTTTTTGACAGAGAGAGTGCATTTTTGAGACTTCATTTTCCTTTGAAGGATTTGAGAGATAAATGGAAATGTTATGCACTGAAGAAGGTCGGTAGGGGTAGTAATAGATGTTTCCGAAAATAACCTTAATACGATTCCTATTCAAATTTGCAAAACTAGTTATCCTACAGTTTCGAGAAAATTGAATTAATCACACGGTTAGGATTTGGCTAAATCTTAGTACGGTTTTGGAGAAATCCTTGGATTTAAATTTCTCTGGTTAACTGTAAAAGACTAATCTCTTCAAGCATTTGTCACTTTGATTTCCTTCTAAATCTTTGCATATAGAATTCTCTGATTCCCAAGTTGCCTTGCTCTGTTGGAAATGTCACTGGGGGTCAAAGATGAAATCTTCTCAGCAGAGTAGACTCCTCGAAGAACTTTGCTAAGAAAATTTGGCTTCTTGTTGTAGTTCAAATTAAACAGAACCAACAAATACCTGGGATTCTTCGGACCACTGCTCTAACCCGAAACCTCGTACAACTGAGTTTCAATGCAAACAACAAGCCCACCAACTTTATCCCTTCCACCACCAACCTCGTCAACGGCTTTATTGAAGTCCCTACATTTGTTGCTCGTTAACGATGGATCTAATGGCATCGGTTTCTTGCCATCGTCGTTTTCAATCTTCCGCTTAAGTTTGATTTTTTAGATTTTTAGCTGTACATTTGTTTCCTGTTATGGCGGGATCTCATGCTGCCGCAATGTTGGAAAAGTTACCACTATTATTTGAGATCTTCCGATAATCATTTGTGATCTTCTAGAGTTGGAGTCTGATTATGATACTTTTCTTGAAGGAGGAGGAAGTTGGTTATTTGAAAAAGAGAGTGCATGATTGGGACTTCATTTTTCTGAGAATGATTTAAGGGAAACATAAATTTTATAGAATGAAGGAGGTCGGTAGGGATATTTATAGATGTTTCCGTACATAAAATTAATCTAATTCCTATTTGAATTCGGAAAATTGGTAATCCTACAGTTTCAAAAAATAGAATTAATCCAACGGTCATGATTAGGCTAAATTCTAATACGATTTTCGGGAAAATAGAACTATTCCTACGGCCAAGATTCGGCTAAATGATTGGATTAAATTTATCTGAATATCTGCAAAAGACTAATCTCATAAAACATCTGTAACTTTGATTTTTTTCTCAATCTTTGCATCTTGAATTCTCTGATTCTCCAATTGCCTTGATTTTCTAGCCATGTCATTGGGGTTTAAAGATGGAATCTTTTCAGCTGAGAAGACTCCTCGAAAAACCTTGTTGTGGAAATCAGGATTATTGTTGTCGTTCAAATTGAACAGAACTGAAAATATACGTGCTTCTTCGGACCAATTTTCAAACCTCAAACCTCGTACAACTGAGTTTCGACGGAAACCGAATCCCACCAACTTTATCCTTCCGTCGCTAACCTCGTCAGTGGCCTAGTTGAGTGACGTTGCAATCTTCTTTCAGATAAAGTCCCTACATTTATTGCATGTTAAAGAAGGATCTGATGCCGCCGTTTCTCGCCATATTCGTATTGAGTCCGCTTTTAAGACTTTTAGGCGTACATTTTTTACCTGTTAAGGCAGGTAATGATGCTGCCAAAATTTGGAGAAGTCGTCATTATCATTTGCGATCTTCATATTATACTTTGCGATTGTCAGAAGTCTGAGTCTGATAATGAGACTTTTCTAGAAGGAGGAGAAATATGGTCTTTTAACAGAGAGAGTGCATGTTTGAGACTTCATTTTGTTCAGAATTATTTGAGAGAGAAACATAAATGTTATAGAATGAAGGAGGTTGGTGGGGGGAGGGGTATTTATAGATGTTTTTGAAAATAACCTTAATCTGATTCCTAATATGATTCGAAAAACTAGTGATCCTACGGTTTTTGGAAAATAAGATTAATCCTACGGTTTGGATTCAACTTAATCATAGGTTTAGAATAAATCTAGTTAGCTGCAAAAGAACATTATTTTACTTAGGATTTTTGGGAAAATAGAATTAATCCAATGATCAGGATTCGGCTAAATTCTAATACGATTTTTGGGAAAATAGAATTAATCCTACGGTCACGATTCAACTAAGTCATTGGATTAAAATTTATTTGAATATCTGCAAAAGACTAATCTCCACTTTGATTTCCTTCTCAATCTTTGCATATAGAATTCTCCGATTCTCCAATTGCCTTGATTTTCTAGCCATATCATTGGGGTCAAAGATGGAATCTTTTCAACTGAAAAGACTCCTCAAAGAACCTTGCTGCAAAAATCATGATTATTGTTGTCGTTCAAATTGAACAGAATTGACAAATACATGTGCTTCTTCGGACCACTGCTCAAACCTCAAACCTCAAACCTCGTACAACTGAGTTTCGACGCAATCCAAATCCCACCAACTTTATCCTTTCCGTCACTAACCTTGTCAACGGCCTTGTTGAGCGACATCGCGATCTTCTCCCAGATAAAGTCCCTACATTTATGGCATGTTAAGGCAGGATCTGATGCCGCTGGTTTCTCGCCATCATCGTTTGCAATCTTCCATTTGAGTCCGATTTTAAGACTTTTATTGTACATTTTTTGCCTGTTAAGGCAGGATCCGATGCTGCCAAAATTTTGGAGAAGTCGTCATTATCATTTGTGATCTTCAAATTATACTTTGCAAGTTTTAGAAGTTTGAGCCTGATTATGAGACTTTTCTAGAAGGAGGAGAAAGTTGATTTTTTTTACAGAGAGAGTGCATGTTTGAGACTTCATTTTGTTGAGAATTATTTGAGAGAGAAACGGAAATGTTATGGACTGAAGGAGGTTGGTGGGGGTATTTATAGATGTTTCCGAAAATAACTTTAATCCGATTCCTAATATGATTCGAAAAACTTGTGATCCTACGATTTTAGGAAAATAAGATTAATCTTACAGTTTGGATTCAGCTAAATCATAGGTTTAGAATAAATCTGGTTAACTGCAAAAGAACATTATTTTACTTAAAAGACTATCGATTCTGCTTGATACGACCCATAATGCATCTTTAATTTTGTAGACATATTCTACACTTAGAGTAGACATGAAAATAAATTAAATTAGAGTATACATATGCTATTCGGACATATTAATCATTCCGTCCCAATTAAATTGACATGTTTATTTTTGGACCAATATTTTTAAAGAGATGATTGAACAAAGAATAACTGTAGAAAAGTAGAAATATTTTGAGGAAATAGTGACTCCAATTTTAAAAATCATTAAATTTAAGAGTACCTTGTGTGAATTTAACATCACATTCTTTGCCATTTTAGGTAATTTTCATAGCATGTCATTTTAGTTGGCACTCAAATTAAAAACATGTCATTTTCATGGGGCAGAAAGAGTATTAAAATTTGATTTGTTATCCATGAATTTGGTACTATCATATTTTAGGAAGAGTTCAAAATAAGGCAATTTTTAAGGTCACTCATTTTTGGAAAAACATGTGAATTTGCAATATTAATCCATCATTTAGGCACTGTTATCCAAAATTTATTATTATTTCATTCCAGTTTAGTTCCACATAAATTTAGTTTAGTGATACCATCTCTGAGTTGGTTTTCCACGACCAAATTGCATTTTGAGTATCTGTATCCCAAAACAAATAGAAGAATAAACCTAGGCCAATATCTGTATCACAATTCAAACTTAACGATGATCTTCCAGAAATTTTAGAGATTATACATGATTCATAATGCAACAATCTAAATCACGACACAGGTATAAGGTACAAAATAAAAACCTCTCAATGACTCCTCATTGATATGAATACAACCAAATTGTTAGAACCAAGCAATTCGAAAAACCAATACTTGTATTGAAAACTCAAAATATGATTCATACCTTCAAGAACAAAGGACCACAATCAGAGTGTTTCACACTTGAAGACAACACATACATACACTACAAGAAAAATGACCTACTATTTCACCACTTTTACCTTGATTTTTTGGTTTAGGTCAACCGAAGTAAAATTATTAATTGGTTTAGGTCTACATGTTTAATAAGTATTGGTTGTAAGAAGTGGCGGAACCGAAGCCATAGGTAAGGGGGGCTTAGTCGATTAGTAGTATCATTTTTTTACAGACACAATAAAGAAACGTAACTTTTGACTTAAGAACACAATCTGCATACATGTTTATTGATCGTGAATTTGCAAAATGAATTAGTATTATTATAATGTATAAGATTTTGCTACTCGTGTTACTTGTAATAGAAACAATAAATATGATTTAGGGTTAAATGTTATTATAACCCTTACCCTTAGGCTGTAAGTGTCAATATAACCCTGCAAAATGAGAAAGTGTCAAAATAACCCTAACTTTATGATGTATGTGCCAATCTAACCCTGGAAGTTATTGACTACAATAGTTAACATCGGAATTGGCTAAATTGTAAGGAAATGACAATTTTACCCTTGAATTTAAAGTAAGAAAAAAGGAAAAAAATGGAAAAACTCTTATTTCTCTTATTTTAATTCAGAGGTAAATTCGTCATTTTCTTAAAATTCAGCCAATTCTGATGTTGACTATTAGAGTTAATGGCTTTCAAGGTTAGATTGGCACATACATCATAAAGTTAGGGTTATTTTGACACTTTATCATTTTGCAGGGTTATATTGGCACTTTCAGCCTAAAGGTAGGGTTATTTTAGCACTTTACTCTATGATTTATATCTACTTAAATTAATTGAAATTCCTGAAAAATTGATGGTTCACTTATAAACTATAGAGCAATCTAAAATTTTGGGTAATATTTAGATTTAAGCTTAACATAATATGCAATGTATAAAATTAAAAATAATTATTTTTTCACATCGTCTTGGTTTATTTAGATCATTTAGGTTGCGTTCTCCCCAATTTATTTGTACTTCACGTCATTTCACTCTAATTTAATCATGTTCGTAAATTTTTTGAAATGATGATGTTTAGATTAGCTTTGGTATTTTATTCTAATTTTTGCTAATTAATTTAAGTCAGCTTAATTTAAAAAATTAGAAATAATAGTTCAGCTTTTATAAAACACAAATTCTTATTTTAGACAGGCTAAACATTATGCAGGGATTATTATGCAATTATAAGAAATTTCATTTGGGATGGGGTTTTTAAAACAATATGCTGATAAATTTAGCGACCTATTGTGCAATTAAATGCTATAAATACCGCAAAAATATCTGGTTTTCCAATTTTATTTTCCTGATCGGAATTCTCTCCTCCGATCGAAAATCTGTAACTGCCGCTAACCTCCGCCATTCCGCCGCCGTTCCTCCACCTAACGCCACCGCTCCGCCGATGCATTTCCTCCTCTTCTGTCGGCGACGCGGCGGAGCTAGGGAAATTGTCGGCGATTTTCTTCCGTCGTCGCCGCCGTAGCAACTGTTTTGTTCTTCATATCTGAGCTTTGGTTCTGCATTCTGATGTGAGCTCTTTCGTCGATGGCGCAACAGCTCGCCGGCACATCTCTGAAATTCACGGCGCCTCCGCAGGTCACCTCTGCAACTCACCTCTACAATTGCTTCTACGCTTCGACGAATCTCTGATATTCACGGTGCCTCTACAACTCACCTTTGCAATTGCTTCGTCAAAATTTTTGGTGCCTCTGCGACGATTTCACGGCACAGCTCCACGGTGATGCTCCACAGCGACGGATCTGCGTTTGGTAACTAGTGAGATGCAAGCACAAGTCGGAGAAGAAAGCACGCGTGTGAGATGCATGTGCTTGAGGTGAATACCTTTTCCTACGCCGCTCTCCTCACCGCCGGAAAATCACTTATGTGCCGGTAAACCTATGTTCCTTTGAGTTTCCTTACTGCATCATGTTTTTTTAATCGAAACCTCTGCTCCTCTATTGATGTTCTTTGATTTTTGTGATGATGTTATTATGATATGTGTTGATGATATGTTGATTATGCATCGGCTGACCTTCTGCTTGTGAGAGGTGATATTTAATTTTCTGTTTTATCTTTTTCAAAGACTTTTTAATGTTTAATATTATTTGACTGAGTAATTAGTAAATATTCTTCGGTGTAGTGATTAGTACTCTTGTTGTTGAGATTAGAGGACTCGGGTTCGAATCTCTCTATGACCTTTATTTTGAAGAATTTTTGTTCTTGATGTACATGTTGAGGTTTAATACTATTTTGACTGAGTGCATGTTAAATGATTAGTCTTGGGTGTAGTGGTAATTGCTTTATTCTTTGAGGTTAGAGGCTTGGGTTCAAATCCCACTAGTTCTATTTTTTGAAGAGTTTTATTTTTGAAGTACTGTAACTTTTTATTGATGTTTGTAGTTTTTTTCTCTGATGTTGATGTTTTTCATTATTCGAGTGAGGTTATATTGTTATGAGTTGATTTTTTTATTTTTTTATCGTTGATATGGATTGATATTTTCAGTTTTTTATTTAAAAAAATCTCATGTTGATGTTTTTAATTTTTCGACTGAAGTTTTTTTTAATAAGAGTTGATGTTTATAGTTTCATTTTTCTTAAGCTGCTGTTTTTCGTTTTCCATATGAGGTTCAATTGTTAGGAGTTGATGTTTACATTTTTTTGGTGATATAAGTTGATATTTGCAGTTTTTTTAAAAAAAATTTGTTAATGTTTTATGATTTTTTAGTGAATAATTTATACTTTTGAGGTACCGTAGTTTTTTTGTTAATTTTTTTAGTATTTTTCTCTCATGTTGATTTTTTCAATTTCGAGGGAGTTTTAGTTTATATGAGTCGATATTTTGTAATTTTTTTTGGTGATATGGCTGATGTTTTGTAGTGTTTTTTTCCTCTCATGTTGATGTTTTTCAATTTCTCGGTGAGTTTTAGGTGACACAAGTTGATTTTTTTAGTTTTGGATGAAGTGTAGGTGATAAGAATTGATATTTTATTTTTGGTTGATATTAGTTGATATTTGTAGTTTTTTTGGGAAAAATGATAATTGAAGCTGTGTTGATATTTTTATAATTTTTAGTCGATGTTTCATTAGTTGTAGTTGACATTTTTTCAAGTTTTTGTCTTTTTTATATTTTAAAAATATTTTTTTGCTGTTTTTTATTTTTTTTGCTCCAATTTTTAAGTTGACGTTTTATGATTTTTCGTTGCTATTCTGCTATTTTTTGCTGATGTTTATAATTTTCTGTTCAATGATCATATTAATTAATTGCATTTTTTATTTATTTTTTATTTTTTTAAAATTGCAGGCTACAGATGGAGGGAAAATGATGGGGGAAATTGGACAAAAAAGTCCCTGAAAAATATTAGTGATAGGTCCCTGTAAATTTATTAGAGATAGGTCTCTATAAAGTTATTAGAGATAGGCCATTGGAGCTAGAATATGCTAGAATTGCATAAAGGCCTATGGCTAAAGTTTAACCTGTCTCATAGGAGACCATCTTTTGTGGAATTGGATTGGATTTATGGAAATTGGAATTGATTTGGTGAATATCCATTTCGAAATGGATTTTGTTGGACTAAATAGTCTAATTCCTTTCTTTAAAGGATTAGATTTGATAATATTTATCTCCAGGAGATTTGATTGTAATTGGAATATGATGTGGAGAAGGAATTACTTGCACACAAGAATCAATGTGTGCGATGGCTTAAATAGAAGACATTCTGGCTGAGTGAGTTACAGATTTAACTAAAGAAAATATGCATTCAGGTTTTCGATATTC
>JAULKJ010157255.1:0-14658 GCA_032355405.1 Rubia balearica | reverse complement strand
TTGATATTTAGAAAATATATGTTAAGATGAATTCAACAATATATCACATGATATATTTATTATATGTATATTAATTTTACATTTATGGTCAAATTTTGACAACTTTGACTTTGAAAAACAACATATGCCAATTTTGCTGGGACGGAGGGAGTAATGTTTATCTGCATTTTAGTTTAGTTTAGTTCAATAGAAATTTAATTTAATAAAATTTAGCTTAATTTAATTATGTTATTACTATTTTAAATATAATTATTTGAGTTCATTTTAGTTCAAGCCAATTTAGTGCAGCAAAAAAAAGTAAATTCTCTAGTATGTTAATAAAATTACACTCCATCTTACCCAGTAAAAGTTGCAATTACGATTCATCACTCGGTCAAAATTGACTTAATTTAAAATGTAAAATTCTGCTGATAAGTAAGGATATTATCATGTTCCATGTTATTAAATTCATTTTAATGTGCATTTTTAGAATATTAAGTTTTTATAATTCAAAGATATTAATAATCAAACATTTTTTTAATCAACCATAAAAAAGTTACTCCCTCTATAACTATCTCATCACTTCTTTTTTCACTATTCATTGATGATTTTATGATTTTAATAGCTTAAATTATGTATAAAAATAAATTATTAAAATTAGATATTCTAAAAATATAAGTTACGATGAATAACAATATATCATACGATGATTTTTAAATTTGAACGGTTAAAGATTTTTTCAATACAAACTGCATTAACTTTACTAATGAATATTGAAGTAAGACACATGTAGAGGGACAAATGGTGTAAGTGTGTTGATGTTGATGCCAAAAGGAGTATTTGTTTTTTATGTGTAATTTTGAGATGGGATTTTGACTAGTTCCGGTCTTACTACTACTGGGTAATAGTAATACTATTAAAACTGGGTGATTTTGAAAGAGCCAGCCCACGAGCCAAGACCACTGCAAAACATACTATTCCATAAAATTAGCTATTTAGGTAAGCAGCCAGCCTTTGACAATTGGATAGTAAATAGTAAGCTCCGTATGTGATTTGAACTGGATTGAACTAAAATAAATGTGTTAAAAAATAGTAACGCGTTACTAAATTATATTAAATTTCATAATTAAATTCATTTTGAATCGGTGCATAAGGTCTAGAAAATATGAGCATAAACTATTACCATTTTTCAGTAATAAGTTATCAACACTTTATTCCTTAATTTATCATATTATATATTTTAATGAGATGATTGGTAAGTTATGCATTCTTGTGTGGTAATGCTATTTTTTACTAATGAAATGACATTTAAACTACAGATTCTTTTGATAGCGAATTCTATCACTATACAATAAAAATTATGATAAAATTATAGATAGGAATATACATCAGTGAGTATATGTGACAGAGTAAATATTTTTTTAATTGGATAAATACAACCTACATGAAGCCACTACAACTAAAAATTGTTTAAAGAAATTATTCTGTAAATAAATCACACAACCCAACCAAATCTAAGAAGATCCGACTAAATGATATAATTGCAATTATAATATCACACATCGGACCATCAATACAGTACTACAACTGAAAATTATAGAAAAATATTATTTTGTACATTAAACATTACAAGTGAATCGAACCCTAAAATATCCTACTTAATAACATAATTACTTATATATAACTTTTAACAATGATCGAAAAACGACGAAAATATATTTAATTAGCTGAAAATAGTTTTAAAAAATGTCATGTCTTCCTTTAATAATATGTTTTCAACAACCATAATTGAAGAAAATGTAGTTTACATGGACATTCCCCAATAGAACAACTAGAAAGTATATAACCGGTAACAGGGCTATAGATAATGCCAATCTTAATCTCTACAATTTATTATTGGATTTACATAATTAAATAATAGTTTACTAATTTTAATTCCCTACAAAAAATTAGAAATGAGGAAGAATTTTGATTTTAGAACGTGATATTTCCTTAAGAATATTCCATTTATTGTATTATTAAGTCAAAAAACAATATTGGTTTGTAATATCTCGTTCTTTCGGTTAAATTTAAGTAGTGGATATTAAGTATGGTTATTTTATACATATTATTTTTAATTAGAAAGTTTAGTGATTCCATAAAGTATGTCAGAAGTGATCATTTGTCACTTTTAAACCTTATTTTGATCAATATTAAACTTTTAATAAATTATAAAACCCATGACCAAATTTTGGGAAAGACCATATTTCGATGGGCATATAGAAAGATGAGATTGAAATTATAAAAAAGGTAAAAAATTTAGTTGTAATATTAAAAATTTATTGTGCAACGTGTAATTATAAGTTTATGATCCGATTAATGCAACATAAATATTTTATCTTGATTTCTTTTGCTTTGCAGTTTAAGCTTTGGTTTTTCCATACCTTATGGAAAGACAGTCTTTCAAAAGACTCAAATTAAACCCATATAAAAAGTGGTTTAATGAATACTGAATTTTGAAATAATTAATATTTTTTTCAAACATAACTTAATTTTATTGTAATTTATATATCCCAAAAAATGTGTGTAAATTTTCTACCATCTTCTATTGGTAAAAGAATAAGGCATTCCATTGAATGAATTGAACTGAAATGCGATAAACTCTGGAGAAAAATACCTAAATATAACAAAAATTATATTTTACGTGACTCAATAGGATCAATTTTTTATGGGACTAAAAAAAAATTTGAGATATTTTATGGGACCATTAGATTATTTAATTGTATCATTTTAATAAAATATTATATAGGATAACAGATGCAACAATCTGTTGATATTTTGTGCTGTTTTGAAAAATAAAACGAAACAATTCCATGTCATCGACAAAATCATATAGTCAATTAATCAAACCAACTTCAAGCAATCTATAGCTAGTTCAACTGTGAATCAAACTCTGAATCAAACTCTGAACAGCTAAAAACCAAACGTAAATAGCAAAATGCATCTAACAAAAGCCCTAACATTCGATTGTACAAAATCGAATGCACCAACCAATTAGATACTAGTAATCTAAATATGAAATATGAAATATCAAAATGCACAAAATAATTAATTAGATATTAAATCTAAATAACATCATCTAGCAAATCCTTCCTTCAACGCAGGGAAGAGGGCCGGCATCCGAAGTCAAAGATGGCGCAGCGTCTCCGTTAGCCACCGGAAAAGCCTGGAAACCAGTGTACGCCGGAGCAACATTTCCAGATCCCGATTGAACAAAATATGCACCGTTCAAAAACACATCCTTTGAGCTTCTCCATTTCCATGTTTGCCACGGGGGTCCATGTGTGATCTCCCTCTTCGTAACCTATCGCACGTTCATGGAGCACAGGAATTAGAAATACGTTCTTTTCATCTGATCTAATCTGATCAGAACTGATGTAAAATACGCACCTGTTTAGTGTTGGGATTATCAGCCGCCAAGAAGTAGTTTCCTTCGCTTAGTATGGTAGGGTTTGAGCTTCCACCGATAGCATACATGCCCCATTGACTGTACCTATTGTTTGCAACATGAGCATATCCAAACCTAACCCTGCAATCATAAAAATAAACGATAAATAACTGTAAATATATGTATGTACATAGAATAGAATAACGACAGATGAAACAGACAGAGTAGTAAATTACGTGCCTAGGCATTCTTTCAATGCACCCGGGACCAAAATGGTTGAATGCAACGGTTGCTTCCATGATCTTGTCGGCGACAAAGGTATCGGCGTGTCCGAGCAATATCACCTTATCATGATCAGTGAAGAAGTTGTTGGAGATGGTGATCGAGTTGGATGCAAGCGTAACGTCGATGAGGCCATCGGTTGCCCTAGAAAGATGGCAATGATCGATCCAAATCTTGGACGAAGCGAGGACCGAAATAGCATCCCCGTCGGATGCACCGGCGGTGTTGCTTCCCCGGTGTCCCAGAAACCTCGGGCTACTCCGGACCATGCCCGGGTAGCCCGGTGTGCAGTCGGAGATGGTGATGCCGTGGATGATGACGTGGCTTTCGTGGTCGATGGTGATGCACGGGCCGCCGTTTCCGATCACCACATTGGCTCCTCTTCCGTCTATGGTCTTGAAGCTATTCACCAACAGCTCATTTCCAAGCTTGATCTTCATGTCCCGTTGGAAAATGATCCAGAGCGGCCCATCCTGGATCACACCATATCTTAGGGTTCCGGGCTTAGGGTTTGCAGGGTCATCTGAGTCATCTGTGACGACGTAGGTGGCCCCACCCTTGCCTCCTAGGGCGCCACTTCCGAACCCTTTTGCACAATCCGCCAATTCTTGTCTGTTTTTTGCCCAATTAGGGTTCTTTCTCCAGCAAGAATCGATCACATTCTGGGTTTCCTGATCGCCAGCAACATCCACATCAAAAGCCGCTTGAAACTCGTATCCTCGGGGTTCTTGTTCACCAAAAGCGTCTTCATCTAGGGTTGTTTGCTCATCAAAAGCATCTTCATACTCGTATTTTGGTTGTTTTGTTCTATAAGTTGGTAAGGACTTAACAAAAGATGGCGGACTTTTGGCTCTATAGGTTGGCAAGGATTCTCTGAAAGATGGCGGGGTTTTTGTTCTATATGTTGGCAAGGATTCTCTCCATGAAGCCTGAATCAAAGTTATTGGGAAAATCAATGAAACTAATAGCAAAATGGCGCAACTTTTGCTAGTAGTAGACATGGCTGTAAAGTATGGAGATATTGAAATGAAGAGTGTGGATTTATGAGAGAATTATGCATGTTTTTTATATAAACTTTTGAAGAAATTAAATGGAGCATGCAATCAATTTGTAACTCTAATTAGTTACTCTAGATATCCTAATTAATTCTACAGATATTCTCTTTCCATATCCATACATCTTGCTGAAAGAGAATTCCCATATCTATACATATTTAGCTTCCTTTTTTAATGCATTTCATCTTCATAAAATTATATTAATTTTTGGTTGTTAAACATAAAGTCATATTTGAAAATATAGTGATCAATTCTTTTAAAAATTCAAAAATGGAGTAACATAAAAAATACAAAATTATATTTTAATTTTGTTTAAAAATAAATAATATTATATACTAATATATATTCACTTATTTTAAATCGTACATGTCATGAGTGTTACCTACTTACCTTATATACATCCTATTGATTACAGATTAATAATGATATGCTTATACTCAAGCTTTGTACTCATCTGGTTGTATTATTTCTAACTTATGGACGCTAAATCTTAGACGGATGCTATTTAGTTTATTTTATCAACTTTTTTTTTACTAAACTTAATTTTAATTCATTTCAATTCACCATCCTAATTTAAATGTGTATATATTCTCAATAACATACGATTTTTTTGACTAGATCTATGGTCTAATCAATTTCGTAAGAATATTTCTAATAATTGTATCAAAATTATATACTTCCATATTTTTTAATACTCTTTGCATTAGCGTTAATTATGTGCATTCCTAACTACTCGTATTTATGGATGTGAATGATGATATGGAATCACAAATTGAAATTTCAGATATATGCATGTTAACTGATTTATGAAGTAAACATTATCATTTCTATAATTGTGATGTATATATAATATTTTCATAAAAAACTATATATAGTTTCCGAATTTTAAATATTATTTAACTCAAATATGTATTCTTCCTATAATATTCGTCTCTTTATAGTTTCCTTTTCTAAATATAATAATATTTGGATGTTGAAATATGAAAGTTTAAATTAATAAGACACATTTTTATGTACCAAGATTACGAATTTACGAGCAATACATTTCGTTTAATTGAGTGCCATTTAAATATATACGATGATCCATGTCTTAATAAAATGATTTTTATTTCACATATATTCTAACTGCGACATTATGTCGTAGAAAGTTTGCATATCCCTTTAGTTGAACAAGTAAAGTTTCAAAATGGAACTAATTTTCACTTGATTAATGAAGACGTCTGTAATTAGTTAATATAACAATTGATATATAGATAGGTGGAGTAGTTCTAATTTGTAGTAGTGTTTCTAATATTTATCTGAACTAATCTAAATTGAACTGAATTAAATTTAAAATAAGTATGTTAAAAAATTAATTAAAAAAATCTAAAATTTATCAAATTTAATTTTCATCAAATTGACTGATTTGAACTGAATTAAAGTGAATAGAAATAATCTCTAGAAAACGTATCAAACACGATGTCTTCCACTGATTGTTTCTGCTTAACTATAGCAGAAATAGGACAAGGTAGAGTATGTGGCAATTCTTATACCATACTCCTGACTTTATAATATATGTGTAAAATGTGTGTTTCAATATTATTATTTGTGAATACAATATTTATGTACTCTACGCGATGAAATTATGATAATGTACAATATCTCCTCAGTAACTAATTGTACTTGACAAAGTATTTAAAAAGAGGTCTTTTCATAGGCACATAAAAAATGAGTTGAATTAGAATTATAGAAAGATAAAATATTTAAGTTATAACATTAAAAAATTATTATGCAGTGTGCAGTAGTTATAAGTTTATGACAATCCAATTCTTTTAATGTTATTTCTTTTAATTTACAGTTTAAACCTTATTTTTTTCATATACGTATAACTTGTGGGAATGCTCTCTTTTAAGAGGGGACTCAATGTACTTTGCAGCAAAATAAAATAAAATAATACACACACTCTTATTATTTACATAAGTTACACACGTAATATAATGCGAAGAGTTACAATGTTAATGTGAAAGCATTTAAATGCATTGTAGTTTATAAAATCTAACCGCCGGTCTTCATTTTGGTCAAAGTCTTGTCTCATCGCTCGTGTTTGTGAATTGTGACTGGACTACTTCAATAATGAAAGGTCAAATAATTCTCTCGTTTTGGCCTAAATCTACCATTATATAATGTTTCCCCAATTTTTACGCTTCTAAAATCACTGGTTGATACTTTCTTACCGTTTCTCATAAATCGGATATATACTCGGACAACACGCTATAGTTCTCGTATGTGTTAGAATATACCAGATCTTGGTAAATATACACGACAATAAATAAATAAATATATATATATATATATATATATTAAATAGTAGTGATTATAACGTAGACTCAACAATATTTTTAAACCAGAATTTGAGATGAAAATAGTGTTAAATAAAAAGAGGCCTTTTGACTGGTAATATATAAATATTATATGTTCATTATAATTTCACATTCAAACACACCTTAATACATGTTTTAATTATAAAATATAATTTTTAAATACAATTTATCATTAAAAAATAAAGTGGAGTATTCCTGCTGTCTTTCTTTAAATTGTATAAATTGATCTTTTCTAATTAATCAGAGAAATATTTATTACGTATAATTTTGAATTAAATAATATTAATATTATAATAATATATATTACAACGAATCTATTTGATCTAACATATGATATAGTACTATCTCTGTCCCATTAAAACTGACACATTTTGATTTTTAAAAGTCAAATTGAGACAACTTTGACCATTAAATTATCTTATTAGATATGCAAGATTATTTTATAATATGTTCATGGATTCATTATAACACATAACTTTAAATTATTACTTTTTCAGATTTTTTTTACACTAAAAAATAAAGATATTAAAAATTGATTCAGTTAATTTTCAAAAGTTACAAATGTGTCTTTTTTTATAGGATGGAAGTAGAGTAGGTAGTAATATTTTTTACTAGGTCAAGCTTAATTTTATGGTCAAACAAAAATAACTTCAGTTTCATAAATAATAAATTGTATTCATATATAATTGAAGATTGCTTGGGTAACGAGTAGCCCCAAATCCAATCACATCAATGAATAAACCAATGAGTTAAAGAATGAATTATCCTAACAATGTTCAAAAGATTTACATCCCTGTCTCTATCTACACCAAGAACTAATCAGTGAACCAATCAATCAGAAAAGTTTGCTTGCAAACTCCTCATGATCACATGCAGATGATGAAGAAGCAGAAGCAGAAAACTTTCTGAGATCAGATATGCTTCTTCCCAACTGCAAAGCAGTCTTGATCTCAAACAATTCGCCATTTTCTCTTCTCTCTTGATCCATTCTCATCTCTGCTCCAATGGATTCTTCCATATACTCAAAGAATCCGGCGTTGTTTCTGTACATCTCGAAAACCATCCCAACCTGACCTCCATGTTCCAGTGCATTCACCACACTGGATAATCCTCCGCAAACCACCGCCGCCATGGCTGCCCAAGAGCCTGCCCCGCTGACCAAAGAAGCAGCAGAGCCAACGGCCGCCATTCCGGTCAGCAAAGGTCCAGCCATGGCAAGAATCTTGTTCAGCTTCAATGCCTTCCCGCCCAACCTAACATACTCTTCCTTGTCCCTTTTCCCCACAGCTTCCATTACCGATCTCATTTCCCTCTCGAGCTCGGGGCTCCACCCGTTACTGCGCGATTCATATTGTGCTCTTGTAGCACCGGATAACTGTCTAGGCCACCATTGCGCGGGCTCGATCTGAGATGGGAACTTTTCGAGCATGACGCCGAGGAGTGGGAGTGGATATGCCTTGTCAAGAGCCAGGATGTTGTCCATGGCTAGTTTGATATCCATGTCTGTAGGGTTTCCGATGCTGATAATCGTCTGGATTTTGTTTTGCAGCTGTCTGAACAACCTAGCAGCATTTCTCTGCTCTTCAGCCAACTGGGAGGGCTGGATCTTGTTCATGATCACCAGAATCCCAGTTGCAGCCAAGAACATGAGAGTGGAAGAGAGCTTCAACGCATCAACGTTAATGGCGGATGCAATGGCGGACATTGTTGTAGCAGAAAGCGCGATCGCGTTAACAGAGGTCAAGAGGAGGCTGTTCCAGTTCTCCCTTTGCTCTCCGATGTTCTTGTGCATCTCCACTCTGTCTGAAACAATCTCCATGATCGCGTACAGCTTCTGCATCACCATTGATGCATCTGGTTTTGAGTTTTCTCCCTCGTGCTTCTCGATCAAGGAAGTGAACCCTCTAGCCAATTCTCCAACTTGAAGGCTTTGGAGGGAAATCTTATTACCTTTTGCTGTTTTTGAGGTTTTGAAATCAAGAATGGCGGCTTTGATGACTCCTTTTTTGGTGCGAAGCTTAGGCATGCAAGAGGAAGAAGAAGATGAAGAAGGAGCTTGGAGAGATGCCATTGTTTATGAGTTTGTGATGAAGAAAAATATCAATATGGATCGAGTTTCTGAAATTATTGAATGAATGAATGAAAGAATAAGTTGGTTTGAAGATACAAATTTGATGGGGTGTGTGTATATATAGAGATTGGAATTCAAATAGGTACGACATAGTAAACTATAGATTAGTAGTAATAGAGGGAAGTGAAATACATTTCAAAGTTTGACATAGTTCATTTGGACTATTTCTGGTCGTTGAATTTTGAGTAAAAAATTGTCTGCTTGATTGGGCAAGCCCCTGACTTTATCAAATTGCTACGGGTTAAATGCTAACAACATAAAATATTCTAAAAAGAGTAAAATAGCCAAAAATGTATTCATCTAAATAAGATTCAAATTTAATATTCAGATTTTGGATTTATCTTATAAAGCATCCACTTTTTATTTTGTGTCGTTAATGATATGTTTCGGCATGAGAAAGGTTGCATTTTATAACAAATTAAATAAATTGAATTAGAAATTAAATGAATTAAATTAAACTGAAATAAATTAAATTAAACTGAAATGAATTAAACGGACTGAAATAAAATTACACATAAAAAGTTAATGTCAAGAGAATATATCTTGCTAAATTGTCTACCCTTAAGTCCAACCATAAAATCTTTATTTTTTTATAATTTTTAATATCAAATTATAATTTTTTATTGGTCAAGATGTATTTTAAAAGGTTTTTAAATTTATGAGAAACTCATTGTAATAAATAAATTAATATTAAATCACCTTTTTAATTATATTAATTATAAAATAACATCAACTAACAGATGATTTAAATTAAAACTTTATGTAATCACAAAACCTATTGTAGACCGACTAACTAACCATTAGGCAGAGTCATTTTATAATTGATGTAACTAATGTAGAGATTAATTATTTTTATTTATTGCAGGGAGATTATTATAACTTATTTTTAAAAAATATATATATTAAAATATATAAATAAATATAATTTTACCCTTAGCATTATTCTAACGAGTTTTTTTATTATTGGTATAATCCTTAGTCCTCGGACGAGACTCTCACAATGTCCATTTTTAAACAACTTTCAAAATATGTTCATTGTCTTCCAAAATATCTACTCCCTTTGTTTAAGCTTAAACTTCAATTTTACTATTTGATAGTCAACATTGTTAAATTTTGACTACGTATTTGCATAAACATATAAACCATAATATTATCATATGTATTATTATTGGATTCGTTGTAACAAGTGATTCTATATATTAACTTTTTATTTATTGTTATTTTGCATAGTTAAACATATTAATGATCAAACATATTTTTTAAAAACTGTCAAAAATATTATATGCAGTTAAAACTGGGACAAATGGAATATAGTTTTTCACATTTATCATCTTTCATGTCAGCTCAAATCAAAAACAGTTCCGCCATTTTTGGTGAATTGGAGGGAGTATATTAATAGTAGGCAACCTCTTGAGAAAGAAAGTCTTTTCATATTTATTATGCAATGTGTAGTAGTTATAAAGTTTATGACCCGATTAATGCAATCCAAAAATTTATCTTCATTTTTCATAATTTACTGTTTAAACTTTTGTTTTTCTATGATTTAAAAGACCATTTTTTCAAGAGACAGAATCTTGACAGAATTAAAAAGAGACATTATTGAAATTAAATGTATACATGATGAGGTAATCCATTAATATAAATTTAAAAAAAAAAGTAAAACCATCTCCTATCGTCGATCACGGCGACCGGCTGAGCCGCGAAGGCGGTGAAGAAGGCCAAGCTTCCGACTCCGTTACCGTCACCGGAAGTAAACAGCGGGTATCGGCCAAGCAATACTTCGGACCATAGAGCTCCAACTTCAGAGAATCATGGCTGTACACAAAAACCTCATTTTTCAATCTCAAATAAACGGAATCCGATCTCCCCGGAGCAAACGACACAAAGTCAAACGAAGACCGCGGCCGGATTTTAAAAATCGGCGTCAAAAGGGCCGAGTTTTCCCTCCATATCAACGCCGGATCCGCCATGAACAACAGCTTCCAATCAGTACCATCATCTTCAAGCCCATAAACGCTGATCATTCCGGTCTTCCAGTCTTCGTTAGTGTAAGCTCTCCTCGTCGCCGACCTCAGGCTGCCGTCTCTGGCGACGCCGTAGTACGCGTGGAAGACATTCCGGTTAACCACGGCGGAGTACTGCAGCAGCCCCGGTTGGAAAATCAACCCGACGTCTTCGTTCTCATCAGTTCTGTTCGTATCGTAAACCGCAACGCAGCCGAAGTCGTTCGTTGTCGTTCCCCGGAAATACACTACGCCGTTGCCAGTCGCGACGCCTGGTTCGCCGGAGAGCTTGAAATACATCGAGCAGGTTCGTATGGACTGCTCCCATCTCTCCGTGGAAGAAGAGAATGTCTGGATGTTAAGGGTTTCATTTTCATAATCCCGAACGTCGTCGGTTTCGGTTTCGGCGAGGATGACCGTGAAACGCGAGTCCTCTGAGTACGAAGATAGAATAGCTACGGTGGGGTTGTCGAAACGCTCCGGCGGCGGAGGTAGGCGGAGCAGCACGCTTCCGGTGGTGAGGTCGGAGATGAAGAAAGTGGACGGAGGGACGCCGGAGAGAATGAGGCCGTCGCCGGAGGAGGATTCGGCTAGGAAGTTACCGAGACCCGCCGGCAGCTTGGTTTCGTTTACGATGTCCCCCAGTTTGGTCGTTGCCAGCAACCGGAACGGGAGACCGGTGCCGGACTTGAAAAAACCGATGACCTTGTCGGATTTGTTCTTCCATCTTTCGTTGTAACTTTGCCGGAATTCGGGATCGGTGATCACTTCAAACCACTCCTTGTTAACCAGGATGCAGTCGAAAATGCAGTTTGGATCTACCCTCAGAAGAATCTCGTGCCAAACCTTCTTGTCCAATTTTACTGAAGATAACAATTGATTAAGACATCATTTTCTAAACCGAACTAAATTGAATTAAATTATTAAACTGAACTGAATTGAATTGAAAAGCAGATAAACTCTGGAGAATGGGTCCTAAGCATCTACTATATAATGTTACTTTTATAGCAAGAATTATTTAGTAGTATGTTCTATTCAATGTAATTACAAAGAAAGGGAATACTCTTAACATCAAATAATTCTGTGCCATGCATTTATAACGTGAAAATTACAAACAAAACATTTAATTAAAAGGGAAAATAAACTCGGAATTGAACTGTGGAATTGAACCGCAACAACAAAATTCTGGAAAATACAGAATAATCAAACAGAATAATCAAACATAATTTTAGTATTAAATTATGAAACTGAACTGAATTGAACATACTACTAAATAATTCTTGAACTGAATTGAACATACTACAATTATTTTTAACTCAGATCTATATTTATATTCATACAAATTAAATTAGACTAAACAAGACTTCCGTTTTAACTTTGAATAACAATTTAATTGAACAAAACTTCACAATAATAATAGGATGCTTATTGAAACTAAGCAAATCGGAAAATATCATCTTTCTCGTCAAACGATTTTGAACGTATTCCAGTCACTTGAAATAAAAGCAATTTTTTCTTACCAAGATCAGGGCCATGAGATCGCACTAATAAATTTGATAAGCTCCTTGAGAAGACACGGCCGTGAAGAAATTTCATGGTTTTTTTTTTTTGTATTTTCCTCACATCTCCTTCTTCATCGATTGCACATTATATATTTTCGAGTTATAGTAAAAAGGATCCCTCAAATTTACCTTAATAAATATATGTACTCCCTTCTCAAAATAAAATATTAATAGATTCGGGCTAAATTGGCACCAGGTCAACGATTGGGTAAGGTTAGTGTTCTTTCCGAGGAAGACGGAATTATATTTAGAAAAGAAGATCCAATTTTTCAGTTTATAAAAATTGCACTACTATATATTCTCCGTATGTTATAACCTCTTTAAATTAGGACATGTATTTAAGACAAATTTCAACTCAATGGATTGGATTGGGTCATGTTTTTAGAGCTTATAATATTTAGACTGAATTAAATTAAAGAGTCCGTCTCTTGAAAGACGGTCTTTCCATAAGTCATTGAAAGACCAAGGTTTAAAGTGTAAATTAGAAGAAATCAAAATAAAATTTTCGGGTTGCATGAATCGGGTTATATACTTTATAACTACTACACGTTGCACAATAAACTTTTAATATTTCAACTGAGACTTTTTAACTTTTATTATTTGAATTAAACCCCGTCTTTCCCAAGACTTTGTCTTACAATATTTCAAAATTAATTCTAAATTACAATATTTCAAAAAACACAATGGGAAAAGGAGTATAGTATTAACCTCCTAAAAATACTAAACTAAAAAAAATATAATAAATGACATTTTTTAGATAGTATCAGGAGGAATATACTCCGGCATTGGACATGTATATATCTCCTGGAGACCATTCATCCCCCATGAACAACCCCAGTGAAGAATGCACACTCGTCAATGCATCACCCAGTCGCATTTGTTGATACACCACCACGACTCCTTCAACATCTTTCAAAATCTCCACAAAAGAATTTGTTGTTCAATGGCATAGAATCACGAGAATGAAGATGAAACCGCACAGGTTAGGGTGATGGTGGTGAATGAAGTTGTGGCAGGCGGTGTAGATGAAAAGAGGAAGGGTTGAGTTCCGGCATCGAAGGATTTAGTTTTTGTATAACTTGGAAGATGATTCAGTTATTCTTTATTTTGGCCCGCATGTTTTGACATCACACAACTAAACCAAGCCATTAAATTTGTATAATTCAACGATTAAGATAAATTTCTTACATAACATGATAGTCTCACATAAATTAGTTGTCGCACTTGAATCCTCACATATATAGAGAGAGAATTGGAATCGGGTGAGAACACATGTTATATGTGAGAACACTTATCTAGTGAGAATAATTCACTTGAACTCTCTGATGGACCTCCTTCATTGTTTTGTGATAGTGAACATCCCAACAAGACTATTTTGGTGAGTTGCAAAGAAACGTGGATCTTAAAATCAATATAAATGCAGCTACCATGGGATCTTCGTCCTCTTAAGTGAAGTGGGGTATAGCTTTGCCATGCACCCTCCACAATCTGGAGTTTTATAACCCCGCGTTCTTTAAGCAAACAGACCAATTGATCTTCACTATTCATGTATTCTATCAATCTACGAATTTCGAGAAAATTGTGATAACTATCCCAATTATTGAAGCAACGTAGGCATCTAAAATACTCCCTCTGTTCCAATTCAAACTGCAATTTTACTATTTGACAAGTCAGCACAGTCAAAGTTTGACCACATATTTGAATACATATATAAATAATATTATTATTATATGTGATATTGTTGGATTCGTCATAATAAGTAGTTTCTGAATATTAAATTTGTATTTGTTGATATTATACGTAGTTAAACATATTAACGGTCAAACATGTTTTTCGAAGACTGTGAAAAAAGATTCTAT
>JAULKJ010157149.1:0-14661 GCA_032355405.1 Rubia balearica | reverse complement strand
AGGATTTGGATATGTTTTTATGGGCATTAATGAATTGATAGGTGGTAGGTTTTGGTAGATTTAGAAATTCGGGTTGTGTGTGAAATTTTTTCATTTGATCTTTGATTTTGGGATTTATGATAATGAAAGTTTTTGTAAGGTATTGATTGGGGGAATATCAGTGTTAGGAGGTGGATCTCTTTGTGTTCTTGATCTTTGATTTTTGGGATTTGTGTTATGATTTTTTCAGCATTTTATATGCTTTTTCGAGCATTTTTTTGATAAGAAAAGTCAAAGAAATTCTACTAATCCAAAATATTTAGTTTCATGTGCAACATAAAATATATTTTACAGTACTCCACATGAAGTTGATAAATAGTTCTATTTACCTTTCAGGTTGATATCAACAGTATCCCCTTCTACATCATGATGAACCCATTGAACATTTTCATCTATGTTGTCTTCAACTGGATTTCCTAAATTAATTTGAAGATAGGTATCAACATCCGCTAATGGTTCTATGCTGCAAATGTTTCTGGCAGAAGTGTTTATAACAACAGACCAACCATTTTCTATGGGATCTACTATATAGAACATTTGCGAGGCTTGGTTAGATAAAATGAATGGCTCGTTATGACGCATGATATTAGTAAAATTAACTAGGATGAAACCATCACTATTCGGTTTCAGCCTACATCCATTTGAAACCCAATCTCAATCAAATAACATCACCTTGCGCTTCACGTAACCTAGCTCAATGATGTTACTTAGAACACCATAATATTCTACATCCCCTACAATTGGACTGTCATCCCTAGAACTCGAAAACTTGATGTTGTTTCCTTAACTGCCACCCCACTATTACGAGATTTCTTTTTTCCACTAACTTTCTAGTATGAAATCTGAAATCATTCACGATGTATTTATCAAATGTTAGTCCTATGTTGTTCGGGCCCCTAGCAAGACATTTCAGATCCTTTGAGACTATCTTATCTTCTGGCAATGGCAAGAAATTAATCTGGAAACTGGCACCAAGCTTAATTAGCAAATGCATAGTGAGGCGGACCATTACATAAAAAAATGATGCTGGAAATATACGCTCCAATTCACACAGAATGATAATGATTTCATTTTCCATACGCACCACATCAGGGGGATAAATCACCTTAGAGCACATTTGCCAAAACTATCTACTAGGTTTAATAAGAGGAACCTTAAAAGGATTTGGTAATGTTTTTTACAATGCAATTGGCATCAACTGTTGCATCATGACTCTTAAGTCCAACTAGTTTAGGGAGTGTCAATTTAACACGCCTAGAAATATTTGAAGAATAATCATCAGTAACCTAAAATCCTTTCCACACTTTACAGAACTTCTTCTTTTCTCTTATTTCCATTTTAACACTGCAACTAGCAATTTATATCCACCTTCTTCCTTAATGATAGGATGAAGTGCAACTCTAATCCCTATTCTTTCAGGTCCAGCCGTGACTCGAGCTTATCTTTTGATTTTGTTTCTGCCTCTAATAATGTTCCACAAATGCTCTCACATGCATTTTGCTCAATTTTCATAAAAGCAATATTGTGATGCAACACATTGTCTTTCTAATACGGAAAATTTAAAAAAAATCTTTTTTTCCAATTGAATGGTAACTCGGGATTATCAATCACCGTATTCCCAAATCTAAATTTTATATCTTTTAAATATTCTAAAAATCTATCACCAAATAGCCGAGGGAGAGGTCTTCCACATTCTACCGTTCCATCAGAATATGTAGCATCCCTACGGAAACTGTGATTCACATCCGTTACCTCCAGTGACCCATATAGCATATTTTCTTGCTATACTTTAATCTTTCTGAATGTGTGAATTGATGACATATAATACAAGCTAAATAACCTTTAGTACACCACCCAGACAAATTTGTATTCCTCGGAAAATCCCTAATTGTCCATATTAATCTAGCCCTTAAGAAAAAATCCTTCCTTGCAGATGCATCAAACGTTTGGATACCATCTTCCCACAGATGTTTCAAATATGCAATCAGAGGCTGCAAATAAATATCTATATTGTTTCCATGTACTGATGGTACTGGGATTAATAGTGATAGCATTGAGTACAGCTCTTTCATGCACATCCCTGGCGACAAATTATAGGGCACTAATATTGGTGGCTATGTACTATGTGACAAGTTCATGTTACTAAATGAATTAAAGCCATCAGAAGCTAATCCTAATCTAATATTATGAAGCTCTTTAGAGAATGTTAGATATTTACTATTAAATGACTGCCAATCAGGAGAATCATCCGGATACCTGATTAATTGTCCAAGTAGGAGAATCAGCCGGATACCTGATTACTTGTCCAAGCGGAAGAATCAGATGAACTTACGCATGCCATCTCAAGAGGCTAGCCGTCTTAGCTGACATAAAAAGTCATTGTAATATAGGCTTGATTGGAAAATACTATAGAACATTCTGGGCAATTTTTCTTATCTCGACTATCCTGCATCTAGTTTTACTGACATTCTCTCCCCAATATAATATACAGTCATTAACACAAGCATCAATTTTTTCATAACCAACACCAAAGTCTTTCATTAATTTTTCACACATAGTATGACTTAGGAAGTCCAGTCATTTCTTCACGGCTCTATGCAGCAGATCTATTAACTAATCAAAATGTCCATTACTCTATCTCCCAAGACTTTTTAGATGCAAAAATTTGTATGATCTAAGAGAGTTTGGAAAATGAATCACATCCCTCATACAGACCAGTCTTACTACTCTTAAGCAACTCATAAAATGTTCCACTACAAGATGAGGGAATATTTTACTCCAAATGACCATCTTCTTCATCAAATTTTTCTGGATTCCCAAAAATATCACTGACTAGATCTTTTATGTCATCCATATTATGAGTTTCATTTGATTCACTAGTACCAATCAAGGGTGTATTACTAGTTTTTGAACTACTTAAAGGAAGCTCATCATGAACTATCCATTGGTTATAACCATTAATGAATCCTGCAACAATTAAATGTTCTCGAGCCTCATTTTTTCCCTCAAATCTAGCAAGCTCACAATCTCTACAAGGGCATAAAATCTTTGCACCATTCTGATTTTCATAGGCATATTGAACATAACTTTCCAATACATTCAAACACTCTTCACTATATCTTGGTTAACTCATCCAACACTTATCCATACTTTAATAACATAAGTAAACAATCTGCTAAACAAAATATAAAAACTTTTTTTGACGTAGCAGATGCAAACTGATGTAAAATGATGCAAACTGGTGCAGCATATGAAAAATGATCACTAGTGTATGGGGGGTGATTAAAGGCGGTTATATCGGACAATAAAAGCACTTTCAATATGCCTTCTCTGGCCCTGCCTTCCAGTGTCCAGCAAATGAAGGTGGTTACGAAAACCCCTTCAAAATTGCCAAAAAATGCGGTTAAAAATAGTCTTTAAAAAACACTAAAATCGTCTTTGATTTTTTCCGAGTTCGGAAAGTTCCCGCATCCCTCGTACCAAAATTACCATTTCCGGACTTGGAAATCATGAGTTTTCGAACTAAAAAATGGCATATCCGCTCTTCACTAATACCTTATTTATTTCCAAGCTCTTGTCTACTTTCCTTTCTCATTCTGTAAAATGATTGCTACAATTTAGCCACAATGAAAATTATTTTCGAGCTCAGAATTATTTCGTACATTAAGTTTCCGATATCAGAATTAGTTATCGTCACTATGTGTAATATAATGAAATTTTTTCAAATTTGGAAACATGTTCTGTTCTTTTGGTCAATACATATTTCTATTTCATTTCTCCGGAACAAAAAAGGCCTCAAACCACAGCAACAAATACAAAACAATAGATGATAGTGTCTTGCATGTTCACAAAAATCTATAGATAATGCTAACCAAGAAATAAACTATAGATAGGAATAGGAAACACTAGGAAACTATTCCAAGAGTCCTAAGCTACACATTTTTTTAAAAAAAATGTTGCTTTACCAATATCAAGATTTCCTATAGATGCTGACTGATTAAGTATGAGATGGCAAGCCAAATTATTCCAGACAATGTTGATATTATCTTGGGAGTAGGGCTTCGATTCCTTCAAGAAAATCTTTCAATAACTACTTATTAGAAAATACAAGAAAGCTTAGTTACATAGCTTGCTAGAAACAATTGTATATGTAAGTTGTCAATTTGAAGTAAGTCATCTTTGACCTCTTAAATGCACTCAGCCTCTTATAACATGAAGTAATATCCACACTCCCAAGTTTGTGCCTATTTATTGTACTGATTGAAACTAACAAGAAATTTGTAATTAAATTATAATATTCATTAAGCATTGTTAATAAAACATAATGTTCATAGTCTACCTTGATTTCAACCACCTCTAAATTGCATTTATTTGGGTCGCTATTTCCCTTCAATGCCAATTCCAAATCTTGACAAATGCGTCTGACGGTTGGAAGTGCATGGGATCCATCCAATACATGCGGTTGTCGGTGGGGACAATCCAAATTAGTCTCCAATGGTCACTCTATAAGAAAATGTAAATTATCAATGAAATTAGTGTTTTGTTGTCGGTAATGTAATAAAAAAATTTAGTATAACCTTTCAATGTATGGTGCAATGAAAGGTTTCTTATCCTTTCACCCTAGGCTCTTACAAATTATGTAGTCGATCCCTTCAGCTTTAGTACCACCAATTTCTTGAATCGACACCAGACACATGTACCCAATCCATCATTCTTTTAATTATGGGTGAAATACATGTACCTAAAAAATGTCATTTCTTTTATGGTGTATTGAAGTAAATGTAAAAGTGAATTTAACTAAAAATTATAGAAATAACTCACAAGGTGTATATGGATATGATCGTTTGATTGACTTGATCACATCTCCAAACATCTTCAAAATCGCTCCAAAATGCCATGATCTCCTGTTTGCATCCGAACACACAGTTTTTTCCCCAAGAATGAGTGTGTTGAGCTTCGATCATAAGGTTGTAGCCAATTGTATAGGACATGCGCGAAGTGTGGTGAGTCTCGAAGGACTTGTGCTCTTGCAATTGGAGGTCTAACATTCATGGGTGTTGTCGGGACCGATTTAGGTGTTAGTTTGATGGGTCTTGGTGTTATTTTCTCCAGTTTAGGGGATACATGCCTTGTTCCCTTCAAGTGTTGATCCGTTATAGGATCGACATAAATAAGTTTGCGAGACCAAAGTAGAAACATTGCCTGTGAGGGACCAACCTACTTGTACTCTCTGTCTGCAATTGGCAAAAGGGTCCATCATCAACGGAACCTCCAACAAAACCCTAGAAATACCCTCAACAATGGGTACAAAGTGATGGTGTTTCATCACCTAATGCAGAACTCCATTAGTCACGTGTAGTGGTTGACCACCTATACCTTGGTCAATATATAGCTCACACGCTAGTGGTTCTATATATATTCCCAACTAACTATATGTTAATGTACAAATTTATTATATTTCTAGTATCACGAGGGGAAGAAATTTAAATATATACCTTATTATCAGTAGATTGTAAGGAATTCTCAAAATGTTTAGGTTTGAACAACCGTCGCTCGATTCTTGCAACCAGATTCTTTTGAACAATAGCATCCAGATTCACCTCAATCTCCTTGGTGGAATGACGTGATCCCCTAGATAGCAAGGTCCAATAAGGCATCAAATCATCTAAGTTGTCACAAATAACAAAGCTAGTGTGTTGGATCAATCTACGAATGAGGATGTCTTGTTGCTCAATTATTTGTCTTGAATAAGAGTTTTTTTGTAGGATGTGGACTCTGGAGGGTTCAGAACTGTTGTAGCACTTCACAATGCCGAACACCTCTCATTGGGACATGAATAATCCTACACCCCTAGCACGCCCCGGGTGGCTGGGTTTCTTGGTCTCTTAAAGATGCCGTGCTTATTGCTCGGAATGAATTTTCTTTGTAATTAATCACTCTTCACTTTTTCCTACATAGAGTACAAGGTAAATTCGAATACACTATTTAGAAAAATATTTATAATATAGAAATCTATTGTGTAAAATATTTCCTTACAATTCTTTCCGCAATTTTTTTCTTCATCTTTCACATAAACTCCGTCCTTATTTTTTCGCCCTTAGAGGAATAAATTGTGCCTTTCAATTTCATTCGAATTGATTGGTTGCACAGAAGCTCTTGCCTCATATTCCGTCATCCCACCCTCTATTGCAATTTGAATATCTTCTTCAAAACTTTTTTCCACTAGGTCGATTTCTGCCAGAGCATAACCCCTACGAATTAATCTGTGAGGAATTTTATTCTTTGCGGTAATATTTTGTTTTTCTTCCCTCGTACCCAAAATTAGAAAGTTGGACATATGAAATCACTGTAGACATGATAATTTAAACTCTTCAATAAAAGAAAATGTTATTATTAACATTATCCATTTCTTCAATGCCCTTCTTTTGTGGTTATCCCAACTGTCTGGTTGAATGTGAGTGTAAGTTAGCCACGGGTGATCACCTCTCTTATCACTAAAAATGAAATCCCTTAATAAAGTGTATTTCTGTTAACGCCAACTCTTTGAAATTATCAACAGAGCCTTCCTTCTCAAATTATCCATGTCTGGTGATTCGATGTCAAATGGCCTCTGTGATGATTTTGACCTCCTCATGGTTAATCACGGAGACACGTTTTACAATTGGAGACAAAAATTTGGAAATAACAAATCACTATATCTACCTTGCATTCCATCCATAAAGTAGCTTTGTATTCTTTAAGGACTTCATGCTAACTATCGTAGAGGATATCCACCTTCATTCTACCCACCATCGTCACCCAACTTGACCATTTTGCACATTAGGCCGATACACACGGTTAGACTTATTTTATATAAACAAGGTTAACTCTTTCCCAGCCATTCCACATTCTAAGGTTTTGTAATGAGTTTGGGCTATTTCTACTTCCTCGGATCCGTCATCCTCATCCTCATCCTCATCTTTATCCTTACTTTGGTTCGATAAAGGTGGATTTTCAATCTGGGAATGTGAAGTCCCTTGATCACGAGTTCTTTTCTTAGAAACGTCATTTTGTATGCTATAGTTACCTTAAAAAATGTATACTTTTACACTAATGAAATAAAATCTATAATACATAAAACAATTCCTTTAATTTTAAATTGCTAGTATTAAACACAAACCCTCACTTACTTTAATAAATATGTCACTCCTTTTATTAAACACAAAAAACCCTAAATGAATGTCATAATTAATGTTAGGCGAGAATTTCCAACCAAAACCCTAATCCATACACAACTGAACTAGAATAACCTACCCACTTGACTTGGAACTCTTAAATATAAAAAACCATTCTAGAAAACCAAATGGAAGCCACATAACACCCTAAGAATTTTGGTTATGGAATGTAAAACATTTGTTGCTCATCGTTAGAGGATAAACCTTCTCCTCAAACAAAGTTTAACCCTTATCCACCATAATATCATCTACTTTAATGCAAAATTCCAACAACATAGCAAACTCAAAAATTTGGGTAGATGAAATTGAATAGATGATAATATGGATGAAAAACTTGATAAAAACATACCTTGTATGGTTTGAAGATGAAATGTTGGTGTTTAGATGAGGAAGAATTGAGGTGGAGGGTTTGTGGGTTTTGGGAGGTGAAATGTTTGGGAATTTCCACGTTGAATTTCAAATGGGCAATAACTATCCCTTTGAAACCCTTTTGACCATATTTTCCCCCAATTTAAACAGTTTCCAAACTCGAAAACTCTGTATCAAAGAGTTTTCAAACTCAGAGAGTGTTCTTATCTTGGATAAGAAGTCAAAAGCAGTTTACAAGTTCAAACTTTTCCTCAGTAAATAAAAAAATGAGAAGATTATACAAACCCTAAAATCAAACTATTTGAATTCTCAAACCCTGAATCCCAAACCCTCACTCCCAATTCCTCACTTCCCAAATTTCTTCCCCCAAAAAGCAACCATGAGCTAAAAGAGCAAGGCCTCTAAGTCAAAGGCGAGCGGCCGGAGCCATCTCCCCTTCTCGGAGATCGGGAAATCAAAGAAATTCTTCAAAGATCAAGCCGAGGAAAGGTACGTGACTTTTTAAAAAAGAAGAGTGATTAATTCCAAGAGAACATTAGACTCGAGCATAGGTGATTTAGGGGTCAACTATTTGCTAGCCCATTTTAGAACACAACATCTAGCGAAACTACTTTGCATTAGGGAACTCATACATGTGGATGAGGTGATCCAATTTTATGCTAACTTGGGTAAAAGTAGTAATAATTGGGAAATAACTATAGTGAATAGGAAAGTATTCAATGTGACTAAGTATAACATAAATGAATCCCTAGGATGCCTCTACAACGCCTTGGAAAAACTAAGACCTGACGATCCTCAAGGTCCCCTAGAAATTTACCACACCCATTGTTGGCCGGGAGTGAGCGAGACAACCCCCTTTATGCCCTTTCCATAGAAAAGAAATATTTAAAATTTCTGGTAGTGATGTTGGTAAAGCTAAGTTATATGACATTAGTGTGTTGACCATCAAGCAACGTATAATGTACAAGTGGATTTGCTTGAACATTTTGCCAACAGGTGGCCACACTTGCGAGGCGACGATTTGAAGCTTGATGCTCTTCTACTATGTCATAAAGGGGGTAAAAATAAACTCGGGGTTCACCATTATCATTTTCATGATCAAGGCCGTCAACACAAAGAAGAAGGGCCTCCCCTACGGTGCTTTGATCATTGCCATGCTGAAGAAGGCGGGATGCAAACAATGGACCGACCTCTACACATAGATTATTATGATGAAGCTTGGTTCCAAAATAAAAATCTTCAGCTAGATGTCAATGGGAGCATGGGATAGTTCCCGGTCAATTAGCCAAAGGTCCGACGAGAGTTCGCGAGGCGAAACTAGATGGAGTGGAGGAATCAAACTCCAGTGAGTAATCCATCGTAATTTTAAATTATTTGATTTACATTATTTTATATGCTATGTTGATGTAGTCTAATAATTACTTGTATTATGAATGTCAATTATACATAGGTTCGAAGACCGGCTGGAAGGCCAGGCTGAGCAAGTATTTTGATTGCTTGGGTGCAGACGTGAGCGAGACTCATGATATGTTGACCCAGGAACACATGCAGCATATGTCTTTCTTGGAATCACAAGGACTGTACCTCGAACTGAGTAATGGTGAAGAGCAAGCAAATTTCGAGCCGGTTTTCTCCGAGAGCAATGATGATGGGGATGATGATGGTGGTGATGGTGATGAAGGGGGAGATGGCGGTGGAGGTGAAGTTGGAATGGCACCCCGGGGTGACCAAAATAATGAGATAGACCTCCAGATAGACCTCGAGATAGAAAGTATGTTTGAGGAGGTGTAATAAGATACGAATCAATATGGATTATCCTTATATTTTTTTGGATTTGGATTGTATGAATTTGATTTTCGGCTGTAGACAATGTTATGTTTCAATGACTATGTATGTCACAAATTAATGGTGTTTGAAATTGGTTAGGAAATAGTTGCTAAAATTCATATTTGGTTGAAATTCATGGTTGTATTTGATTTTTTCCATTACATGTTGCCTTACATTTAGAGTGAAATTAATCGGTGCTATGTAGGTGCCTTTTGGTTTTAGGTGAAAGAGATATGAAATCAATGAATGTTTTCATTTTTACCATAGGGATGGATGCAATTCCGATCTCAGAAATTGCTCCGTCCTTTGTTCTTACGTGGCAGAAGGAATTCCAAGCTCATAAATTATATGTTAAAAGTTTACCATAAGCATAGAAAACTTTCTGAGGTCGGAAAGTTAGGTGCATATTTCCTGTAGAAGTAAATATTATGATTCCGAGCTCTGAAAGTAAGTTTATGAGCTCATAGCCAATTTCTGGACCTACACTGGAATTGAATAACTATTCAAATATTTCACCAAAAAATATTTCCTCACTCGGAAACTGATCTTGGCATTTTCTGAAGAGCTTATTTAAGAGTTTCCGAACTCGAAAACCCTTTAGCATATAAAAAGAAAATCAGAACGAGGACTCATTTTACAATCTAACACCAAATCTCAAAACCCTAGCAAAAAATTGCATACTCGCAAACTCGAATTCCATTACATCACTTCACAAATCCCCATTTTTGAATCAATGGAAAGAAGAGGATCATCAAGGAGTGCAAACCCTAGGTCTCGATCCACCAGTAGCACGTCAGATACAAGGTTTGTCTCACCCTTTACACTTAAACGTTATGAAGATTTTCATGAAAAGGAGAAACTCTTAGATTTCTATATTGTTGATTTTGGTGAAAATCTAGTGATAGGTCCGGCCGACCCTCTTAGTAATTTTAAGGATCAACATGTCAAGAAGTTACTTTTGTGTAATGAGAGTTCTTACTTCGATTTAAGATGTCAATTTTATGCGAATTTGCGAGAAGTTGCTAACACGGATTATGAGACTAGGGTAGGGGCTGGATATTCCGATTAGCCAATGGTCTTTAAATATGTTGTTAGAATTCCCTTATGAACACCCCGAACAAGTGTTCCCCAAGGATTTAGATAGCCCTTTGGATGATGTTTACCATAGGAAAAAGTGGTCGTTGATGAGTGATTACCTTTATGATGACTTCGTGGAAAGTAGCGTGACATACTTTGGACTTGATCAGAGGGCATTGGGAAGGCCGAAATATTTTGATCTAGACATTATTGCTAGAAACCTCATTCCCTCGGGCGGACACATCACTAAGCCTAAATATCCTACACCGAACCTATTCTATTTCATAATGGAGGGTAGGAAATTAAATCCCAGGGCGACCATTTTAAGAATATGTTGTAAATAGTGACTTCGAAGAAGTTGATCAAAGGCCACTCTTGTGGAAAATGTGATGACATTGATATTGAATAATTTTGAAGGGTTGGATATTAGTGGTGAGGAGAAAGGACCAAAATAGTTTGATAAAACGTACTTCGAGAAGAAGGGTTGGGTTTTGCGTGATTGCAAGTGGTACCACAAGCGTTTGGAAGCATCCGAGGATAAAAGGAGGTCACAAATTGAGGAGGGGCCACAAATTGAGCAAGGTTACTCACATATTGATTTATACAACATTATGTTCAAATTCATTTATTCTATTACTAATAAAAAACAATTCCACATAGGTACATAAAATTTTTACATGAAAGGCTTTAGGGATTGCTATAGGTGGATGTGCAATGAAGACAAAGATCAAATTCCCGGAGAAATCTCAAAGAGCCTATGAACAACACCTCGTGCCAACTCTCGCCCATGACTTAGCCAATCGACATCGATGGCCGACTTTCAAGATGATGAAGAATGATTTTCTGTGATGCAGTGGATTAGTATATTTATTTTCACATGTACTCTATTTTATGGATGATTAGTTTTATGTTCCACCCTAAAATTATTTTATTTTTCATGTATTGTTATAAATGATTTCCATTTCAAAAAAAACTGGATTACATTATCTAATCACCATAACTTGTTCATTTTAACAACAGATGGGAATAATAGAATTTTGGTACAAATTGTACTGTTCAAAGACACCGAACAACAAATGAGATAACATACCTTACGGTGGATCTATATTTCACTTATGCTTCCGTTTCCTCACCAGCTTCTTTGCCTTTCTTCATCTAAGGTTTATCTTCCCTCTAACATTTACCCAGGTACCTTAGTCGTGATCATTATGGCCAAAGAAACCGTGTAGACTCGTATCATCATCCTGAAGTAAAATATCATCATGTAATCCAACACTCGGAGTATGCTGTCTAATCCAATTATTTCCTATAATTCACTCTCAACGACAAAAACAAGGTTTCCTTTGACAACAATCTCCAACCTCAGATCAACTGGGTCCCTAACATAGAAAACCCGGTGTGCTTGAGACCCCAAAATGAATGGATAATCCTTCTATCCCACCCTACTTCTGTCCACAAGAGTGAATCTCAAATCCTCAGTGCGCTAGCCTTTGTTAATATCTGCCCATTGACATTTAAAAATAGGGACCTGCTTCATGACATAGTCAAGCTCCCAAATTTGTGAGATCGTCCCAAAGTAACATTTTTAAGCGAATATAGAATTCTCTTCACTGCCACTTCCAACATGCAATGTTTCGAAGACGAGTCACACACCACTGTTCTGAGTGACACTTCTATCATCAGTTCATTTAGTGGAAAACGTGAAACTGTTGATGTCATAACCGACATATGAAAGAACAGTTCCCAATGATCTACGTCACACCCATTTCACTTTTGAGGATTGTTCCCCAACAGTTACGTGATCCCTCAACCATGAAGAAAATGTCGCAGAATGCAATTGGAGGACCTAAGCATCATTGAAATGTGGGTGCACCACTCATATAACATCTATATGAAAATCAATGCAGGGGACTACTTCTTCGTGATTTCGCATATGGATGGGCAACATTTAAATCTTCAGCAGAAGGACTGAAAAGTTTACCCTGTCTCACCCTCATACATTCCAACCTCCCGTCATGTCTAGCAACTGGAACACCAACAAATTCAACTGCCTTCATATAATCAGTGCAAAACTCGATGGCCTCTTTTGTCACGTACCGCTGCACAATACTAGCATCTGGCCTATACCAATTTTTCACAAAATGCTCCAATATTTTCATGTATCTCTCAAAGTAGTACTTCAATCTTTAAAAAAGGGGACCACATTGCTTTATCCCCCAAACCAAATGGGCACACAATTGTACCATAATGTTAAAGAATGAGAGCAATAAGTACATTTCCATCTGGCATAGAACTTTAACAATAATTTCTTGCAACCTATCCAACTGTGAAATACTAATACTCTTGCGGAAAATCAACTTGAAAAACAAACATAGCTTCATAATTCACAGTCTAACATGTGATGGCAATGAATCTCGAATCACAATGGCATTCAATTCCTGCATGAGGTTATGACAATCGTGTGACTTCAACCCAACCACCTTCATCTCTTCCACTGACATTCAAGTGCTAATGTTGGAATAGTATGCACCTGGACCCTTCACACTACTCAATGTATCACAAAAATATTTCTTCTCCGAATGCAACATAGAGTAGTATACAGGGGGAAATAACAATCTTCTCCATATGTGACTAGAACCAGATTATTCCGAATTCCCATATCAACCAAATCAAGCCTTGTTTTCAACCGGTCATTTATTTTTCCAGGGGTATTTAACAACGTCCCAATCTAAGAATCACATACATTCTTCTTAATGTGCATGACATCAAAACAATTTCTAACATCCAAATCCTTCCAATAAGGTAAATTGAAAAATATTTAGCATTTCTCCAGACTACCATCAACAACTACTTCTCTTTTCTTCTTCCCAAAGTCATTGTGCTAGTTCTTTACATTATCAAAAACGTGTGTACCATTCAGTGGGACAGGTTCTCTTCTAGCCTCCACTTTCCCATTAAACCATTTCTTCGCCGACCGCCATGGATGCCCCTCTGGACGAAACCCCCGGTGTCCCTGATATACTATTTTTGAACCATGTTTTAGTGGATAGAAATCAATATCCTTGTAACATACGGAACAAGCTAACTGGCCTTTCACAGACTACCAAGAAAAAATTCCATACGCGGGGAATTACACAGCTTTCAAAGTGAAGAATCTTCAACCAAGCCATCATATGTTCGAACACCTTCACTGAACAAAGTTTAAAAACCTCGACTAGAGGAGAAAGATACACATCAATATCCTTACCGGGCTGCCTCCAGCCTGATATTATCAAAGACAACAAAACATACTTGCACTTCATGGTCAACCAAGACGGGAGGTTGTAAATCATCAACATCACAGGCCAACTACTATGATTGATGCTCATATTACGAAATGGATTCATACCGTCCATACAAAATCCTAACCTCAAATGTCAGGATTCATTTCCAAACTCGGGGAATAGACCATCAAATTTCTTCCATTGCTCACCATCTGAATTATGTCTAATCACATTATTGGCCAGTCAGGCCCTATCTGCGTGCCAACGCAACAGCTTTGCATCTTCCCTGCACACATGCAACTTCTTCAAACTCGGAATGATAGGGAGCTACCATAACACTTTTTCCGTTGTCTTTTTTCTTCGAATTGGACACGAATTTTGCACCCACACCAATTCCAACTCTCTTCAACTTATACCAAGACTCGCCACAAACTTGACAAGTTTCTATATCTTTGTCTACTTCCCCTTTGTACAACATACAATCTTTTGCAAATACATGGATTTTTTAGAGTTCCAAACCCATTGGTAAAAGTATTTTTTTGGCGGCATAACACCTATCGGACAATAGATTACCTTCGGGAAGCAAATCCCTAAAACTCTAGAGAACCTCGGTCAAAACTTATCAGTCCATCCAAATTTCATCTTCAAATTTATAGTCTGAAAGGTTGCACTCAAAACCGAGTGTTTCGAACCCTTGTAAAGAGGCATCCCTTTGTCATCAATCAATGCATGTAAAGCTTTGGGTTTACCTTTGAACTCTCTTACAATATCTTCTACCATTTCATCAAACTCAACATTGCCATCTAATTCATCTCCCACCTTCATGTTGGCTATTTTAATCGTTTCCAAGGGATCCTCAATTACTTCCCCGT